>JADHZB010001371.1:1089-90779 GCA_015657535.1 Nephromyces sp. MM_2019 | reverse complement strand
CTTCTTCCAGGGTCAGGAGCATCTTGATACTGTATTCTGGGAATATATCTGGGAATTTTTTAAGGAGCAGCTGGAAAATGCCAATGTATGTACATGGCTCGACTGTTGTGTCTGCGTCATTCTTTACCTTAGCAGCATATCCCAGCAAAAGGCTTTAAGTAGGCTTTTGAAGGATAGTCGTGCTGTTTCAATCTACCTTACTTCTAGGTTTTTATAATTAACTCGAAATATATGCATAAATTTTTTTATACCCCCGATACTGTGTCTAGTAGCTTTGAAGTAGCTACTTTATTGCATCGCTATTGTCTTGCTTTTTTTTCAAAGAAAAAGCCTCTTTTGTTTACAGGTTACGGAGAGCTCTTTCAGCGTAGGTTTAAAGGAGATTCAACACAAGGTTTTGGGATTTTGCGTTGGTTTGGATGCTGCTTTCTGTAGTACTCGTCCTTACTGGTCTGGCTTGGTCCACAGAGTAATATGGCAGTAAGTTCAAGGGCAGATATAATTCTTTTCTTTTTTTTTGCAGCAGAAGAATTCGCAAATTATCCGTTTCTTTTGCTGTATATCGGATGGATTTAGCTGTGCATATGGGCTGCTACTATTAGACGTGTGTTTTAACGTCATTTTTTTTGCTTCAAAATTCTGAATGCTAAAGAGAATTTCTGTGTAGATTATACCTGAAGAGCGTAGTCCATCAGTTTTTTAATGGTTTGTTGAGATAACAGAATTCTTCTTGATCTTTCCATGGGAAAAAGCTCTAAATATTGAGCCTTCGCGTGGTGCTTACATACAATTTAGCACCCCTGTGTGTGTGTGTGTGTGTGTGTATTCACATTAAGGATATGCAGGGTAGCAAGCTTCTACTTGCATCGCTCGTTCGTGGTTGTATGCTTATTCTAATTAGCTTCCTTATGTTGTGTGTTGCAGAGTTTGAAATGGAAGCAAAAGAAATAGATTAAGACATTTCTTATATATAATAAGAATTATTTAGCAAGTACAGCAGAAATTATTGTTTTTAATATACTTCACCGTCTAGTGCGTCTATGACTTTTCTTTGGCACAAGAGTGGCGTTGAATCTTTTCATGGTAAATAATGGGGGGCTCTTTTAAATCGCCTTAAAGATCATTTTGATTTTTTTATTCATTCGAGCGTCTTGAAACTTTCCTGGTAATTGTTGACTGCTTGATTTAAATTAGGCATGTGTATCACCCAAAGAACATTCCTAGCAGTGAAGAAAGCGTCCACGAACTGGTTGTTTATACCCTTCGCATGGTTAGTGATTTTCTTAATAGGCTTTACGCAGCTTTTTTTTAGCTGATTTTACGTGGATATTATGAAGACAGCGGAATTTTTTGCACTATTTCTCTCTATCAATCTTTACATTATGCGTCTTTTCCTTATGGGTTTTGATATGGAGCGATTGGGGGATAGCGAAAAATTGTATATAATGTAGATATATATAGTTAACACCTTTGTCTTTTCATGTGTCGGTAGGTGGTGTTAATTTTATTTGGATTTTGACTTTGAAGTTTTTGGTTTGAATACTTTTTTTCCCTCAATTTCTTGTTTGATGAAAGAACACCAGTTTTATACGAATTAGAACTTCCTAGTCACACTACTTTATATGCTTAAGATCAGCAGGCGCATTCAGTGTTTGCGTTTTTCACCCAGTGTTAGCCCTCATTCACCTAGTTTTAGCCCTGATTCACCTAGTGTTAGCCTTATTCATAAGTTTTGAGTACTTACGTACCATTTTTCGCAGTACCAATTTGTCGAGAAATTGCCGGCCCTAGCATTTCTAAAGTCTGAGTTTACTTGGTAAGCCGAGTGATGGCAGCAACTGCTGCACTTTTTTTTTCAAGGCATAATGGGCATCTTCTATGCACTTCTTTTAGTTTTTTATTGTAGAAATTCGTGTGTTGCACGGTCACCCTATTTTTTCCCTTATCTACATTTTTTTCCGGATATAACTAGATTTTTGCTGATAAAATGTGAATTTTCATTGTTTGCCTTTCTAAATTTTTTCATGAAATGCCGAGTACGAGTAATTTTTTTTTTGAAAGCCTAATTAACGCTTGGCACTCCTGCGAAATATCAGGCTAATTTATAGATAACTTCTTCCTTGCATAAAAACTTGTAGGTATCTAAGCTCATTTCTTCATTATGTTTATGCTTTTAATTTCCGATATATAGCATGTAAATCATTTTCTATCCTTGAATTACAGCCTTTTCCATTTCATATATATATTTTTGGTTAACTTGCGTGAGCAGGGGCACGAAGTACTTCGCATACATTGCGACATGACTAAAGCCTCTTAAGAAATTTGTTAAAATTTATTATGGCAAATTTATTGCTTTAAATTTGAATATATCAAGAGTTGCAAAGTGTTCGAGTAGTGAAAAGAAGAAGCAGCGGGATTCTCCTCCCCGCTCTGAGAATCACTATGAATCCGCTTAAAATTTTCCGGATTTTTTTTTCTGGTGTGTTCCATATCTAAATTTTGTCCCAATGCTTCTAGCTATTCATCTCTTGAACAGGAATATCGCTATTTTTACTGAAAAAACCATATTCCCGTGAAATTTTGCTGGCCATAGATATTATGTTAGGTTTTTTCCCATTGTGGGTAATAATCATTTTTACTCACCAACAGTTTCCTACTCTTTCCGGTCAAGCTTTTGATTAGCTGTCGCGGTCATCTCTTTTAGCAATCAACCACTGGTAAAAAGAGCGGGTAAAATTTGCCCTAAATTTTTCCCTTTAAGAAGTGAAAAAAATCCGATTGGTCATCACGTTATGCGTTTTTAATTAAGCGCCTCCCCCCCCCCTACTGCTAATAATTGCTGGAAATTTTTTTTTTCAGCTGAACTTAGGCCTACTTTGATTTATATGCTCTAGTAGTATAATATCATATTTGCTTAGGTTGCCCTGGATACCTGCTTGAAAGGTGGACCTATTGCAAGGCAAAAAAAGTTGAGGACGATTCATCCTGCATTAACCTCATGATAATGCGGCAAGACCAGTTTGTGATGAAAATTTTAAGCAATTCTTAGAAATCTGCCTTTCGGATAAAAAATAGCGAACCAATTATTATTAAAACATCGATAGATTTTGCGTTTAATGAAAAAAAAAAGTTTAGCGCGACCAACTAAGTATGGGTAGATACTATAGGTCTACACGGAATACGTAATTTCTACAGCTGAATAAGCTGAAAAATTTTGTAACGTAATATTTTAACAGCTGATATGGAAATCACATAGCGATTATTTTGTTATATCAAGTGTACCTGGCTATTCTGAACAAGAGTTGATTATCCGCGGCTTGGTAATGGTCTTACGGGGAGTCTCTAAGGCCCCTAGGTTCAAAAAGTGCGGGAAAAATTCTTTAGTGAAAAGCACGGTTTCAAGGCTATTCTTTCTGAATTGCTTGGGCTGCTCTTCCTATAGTACAAAAAGAATGGCTGAAAGTTTGAAAAATTGTTTAACTTATTACTGATAGCGCTTTTTAGAAGATATCCCCGATGCTTGGAGATTGCTTTTTATGTTGGATAATCCGTATTTTGGAATTGGGCATGGAAATCCCAACTTTTATTCTGAGAGAATTCTCACTGCTTTTAATCGTGAAAGGGCCATAAAGGCTTTTTTTATAGTGTGTGCACCGTCAAATTTTATGCAATTATTGCTATCACCGTTGTTTTTGTGCTTCACTTGGGTTACTTGAGTAATTGGCTGGAGTTATATTTTCCGCTTACCTGATGTGTGTTAATAATGCACTAGTTAAAACTAGCATATAAATATTTCGATATATACAAAAATATGATGTAATATTTTCTTTTGAAAAGAATCCTGACAAGGATGCTTTAGATAAAACAGTTTAACTTACTTCTTAAATAGAAGTTAACAACCACGGAAAAACTTGCATCAAAAAGCTTAGAATAACATCGATTTTACTGTGCAACTATGTTGCCATTGGTACTAGATGCTAATGAAGCGCTTGCTATCCCCCTGCTTTTGCTTCAACCTAGCTTTGTGCATTCGACATTTTATCCGCACTCCAAGGAGTGTATTCTATTCAGTATCATGGAGTATTTGCTAAATGGGTAGGGTATGAATGTGTTACCTAGGTAGTCAGATACAGCTTGAAAGGTAAGATGCTTATCAAGTCTGCTAAATTCACATTATTGTAAATACAATATAACAGAATGTTGGATTTTTTCGGATCACCCTGCTGCTCGTAATATGCTCCTTTCTTCCACGTGAGGATGAAAAGTGATTACGCTCACAGATAAAGGCACAGAAATCGTAAATTAGCTTTTGGCGCTTAAAAACTTGGTTATAAGATATATACCCCTCATTAACTGAATTCTCAACTACATATAAATCTAGGCACACGGGAGCGTTCTATTTAGTGGCGTATTTCTCTTGTTATTTATTGATACACGTTTAGCTTACCTTTTGGATATGGATTAGTAGAAGGCAATAAGCTTGTCAGCCCGTTTTCCGTACCACAATTGGCTGTGTCAATTATTTTAAGTTGAAGCGAGAGAAGAATTGCTGTTTTAGCTAAGTTAGCATTTCTCGTATTTCTAATGGATTGTGGTTATTTCCATGACCGTGCTGGAGCTTCATCAGACGAAAGGGTCCACCATATGTCCACTTGTATTCTCTGTGCGCTTCTAAATGTTCCGCCTGCCTCTTTAATGTCGACATTGTGCTTGCAGTTTGCTTCAATTCTGATGTACACTTTAGAGTTTCATGTCCTCATTTTTATCATTTTCTTCACGCAGACTGCTAATGTCGTCTTTCATAATATCACTCAGATGCAAGAGTTCAATATACGAAAGCAGGTTTTTCTGCTTTATTCTGATTAGTTTTGCCTTATACCGTAAGGTGAGCAACGTATTTGAAATTTCATCTTGTGGGATTTCATATCTACGAACTTGAAAAGGATAGGATTTCTTGAAATTAAGATCACCTTCGGTTGGAAAGCTGTTTTCTATTTCTCCTAATCGTTCATCTACATTTTCAATATGAGCAACCTTATCGTTTGCTGCGATTCCTCTTTTGGAGTCCTTCACAATATTTTTCTTGGCGGCTTTACGGCGTGGGGGATCTTTTCTTTCAGTTCGAATTTCATTTTGTTGTCCCAATGATTTAAGGAGGAGCTCGCTGTTCTGATTTTGCTGCTTTTCATCCTTGCTGGACGGAATTTTATCCTGTTTATCTCCAATCTCTTTGCTAGGCATATCCAAGGATTTTTCACCTAAGTCTCCGGAATGTCTATGAGGTTTTTCTTCAGTTGAGCATGATTCGTCTATTAATTTCTCATCGCTTGAAGCCTCCAAGGCTGTGGGTGCAGTTTCTGAAATAGTGGGGAGTTTGCAAGTTGTAGTATCAAGGCCAATAAGCTGGTTTCCGGGGGATACTTTGCCCTTACCCTGATACTTTTTGTTTCTGGATTTTGGAGCCTTTTGTGCCTCATAATGACTATCCTGGAGGCACTCATTTTTTGCGAGATGCGGTACTCGCTGCTCGAATTCTGCTACTCTGCTGTGCAGTACTGTTCTATTTTCTTGTCCGCTTAAACTGTGATTTCCAGAATCGGAAGATGAGGACTTATAAGAGGCCTCCTCGCTACGTAAGGATTCTAATTCGCTCTTTCCTTCCTTTTGCTTTTCTGAAAAATCCTTTGCTATTTCTCCACTTTCTGCATAGCTCTCATCGCCTCCTGGTGTGCCTTGATTCACTATTAAAGTTACTTTTTTCTGGCGTGGTATATTTTCTGTCAAATCTGTAGAAGCGTTTTCTGTTTCTAGAGCACTTGTCTTGGCCTCCAGGAAGGTCTGGTATTCTTTTTTTCGTACCGAAATATCTGAAATTTCCAACTGTTCTTTCTCAAGCTCTTGCTCTTCAGCGCTAGTGAAATGAAGTTTCAGTCTATTGCGGTTGCTAAATCCACTGCTGCCCCACCTTTGATGAGTATAGTCTGAGTTTTCTCCAATAGTGGAAGTGCTTGACCGTTTCTGCGATGTACTGCTCCAGCTTCTATGTGGCCTCCCAGGGTGCTCATTTTCACGTTCCTTGTTTTTTAGCACCGCATCAATTGGTAGAGCTCCATTAATCTTTTTAGAGTCGCTGGCAAGTTGGTTTTTTAATTCTCCTATGGAATAGTGATCCGTCAAGGCAATTGGATCTTGGATATGGTATCCCTCTTGCCCACAACTGAAAACGTTTAATCCATTTAGTGGCTCTTTTCCTTCTCTAACATGATGTAGCAGACTTTTTTTCGAGTGCTCCGGTGCTTCTACCGTTTCTTTAGGTTGCCCAATTCTTTCTACACCTTCAGCTTGAATTTCATGTTGTTTCAGTATCTTTCTAAATCTTATTTGCTCTTCACGTTTTACTCCAGCCTCGCTCAAAGTTTCTTCAGTTTTTGCTGTTACATACTTTACTGTAGTGGGATTATTTATTGATAGGAAGCTTGCGCAAATTGAACCACATTCTGAGTGCGGCGAGGCATTAGTATCTTCTCCAAATGCTCTTCTCACTATTGCTTTTCTCAAACCTCTGCTTATGGTAGAACTTCTTTGAGGAGCAATATCTTCTGTTCGCTCAACAAAATTGGACTGTTCCTCTGAGCCGTCGTCAGACTTCAGGGTCTCTAATGTCGTGCCCTTTTTCCCAGCCTCTGTAATTAGCTTTGAATCAGCTTCTTCCTCTCCATGATTAATTTCTACTTCTTTGTGGGCATCCTCCTCCGGTGGCCCATGCATAATGTCTGAGACATCCATGTGCGATATCATGGGTGATCGCACCCACCAGGGATAATGCACTTTATGTTTTTACTTGTTCCTCCCCTTTTCGTTTACCCAAACTACAGTTCTAAAATGCTGCAGCCTCTTATCTTCCGGTGTTCGGTGCAGTATTTCGATACTCAGCGCCTTCATCTAATACCCCTTGTAGTTGAAAAAAAATACTAATGTTAACATGCACTAGACAAAGCATTAATTAATGATTACCGACACTCCAATTTAATTTATACTGCATGGCTAGATGTCATTTAATACGATCTTTTTCAGTCTATACATGAGTGTAGCTTCCTCCCCGTATTTTTGGGCCGAAAGAACGCAGCTGAGCTGCAAATGGTTTTGCATGCACATCTTAATGACGATACATTCTATTCACTCAAAGTCACTGGCAGCAAACTTTTCGCTACACTACGCAAAAGCGCTTCTCTTGTTTTTCCCAATATGGGGGACAACTCAAGCAGTCTTAGATGGATTAATTGAAGTGAGTAAATACATTGCAACTTGCTTGAGTACGTGATAATATCAAACTGATATCCAATTTCTGTGGGACAATTTCTGATTTTTTTTTGTCTGTTAGTATAAATAACATTTTCATTGGCTACGCACTTGCCACTAGCTGCGGCCCATGCTTGGTTTGCTTCGCAAATCATATGGAGCAACCCCCGGCCGTGCAACTCAGTAAGCGGTGCAACTGGTGTATACTTTACTTACGACTCGCCAAAAAATCTTTAGAGGGTCGATATCACCGTACTTTTTTGATTGTCACTAATCTTATTCATGGACCCTCGAAGAGTAAGAACTAGCGGCACCTATTTTTTCTACGTATATAACAAATTAACCCACGCCAGATAGCACCTGAAGTTTGTTTTAATTCACTCGAAGAGTCAAGTATGGGGCACTATACAATTACTTGCTTTATTTTTTTTCAAGCAACATAATTATTTTACTGCTGATGTATCAGCATGAAGCATATCAAGACCCACTTTCACTACAGCACTCCAAACTGCGCACACCTATAGCAGTTTTTAGGGTGCATGAGCAACCTCGGAACAAAACTATTCATGTCACATATCCGAACAATATCCAAGATTCACCCTCTACCGTGTTTCTGAGGAAAGTAGCGGGAAGCAGACCATCCGTGCTACCTCGAATACAGCAAATATCTACGTGGATAGGCCTTTTCCGTTTGGCCGATAATAGCTACTAAGGCCTTGTAAGCGTATGCAATTCTCGCCCATATATCCGAAGTTGTGATATATGTCAAAACGTATTGAAATTCACTGGTTTCCCGGTCGCCGTGAGCAAAGTCTAGCGACTTTAAATGTTCAACGCTCCTTTATTCTAAACCGCGGCAGCAAGGATTCCCTAATCAAGAATATTTCAGGTATAAATAGGCACACAGGATTCTCCTCGGAATTTAGCCATAGTAAAAAAGGTTGCAACGGAGCAAGCTCAAGGAGGCTGTTCTCTGAGGAAGCCGCGCAAGGGCTTGTAAAATTGGATCATGGTATAAGCTATGTATTTTATGCCACAAATTTCGAGTAGCGTCTATTTCCTCGCATTTCAATGAGAACCACCAGTAGCTCAACTACAGCGTAAAAGCGCGCCGGTGGCGGATACTGCACCGCCTCGGCGTATATGTGCACCTTATAAGTCTCTTAGCTCCGTGACCCAAAAAAGTATGACTTCATTGATCCTATTAGCAGTAGCTTTTCATGGGTGGAGGGTGTACTATACGTTTTTCGGTTGGATATTCTACAGTGTGAATGGAACTTGTGACGCCGGGTCTGCGCATATTCTCCAGGTAGTACCGAAATAGGTGTTGAGCTGGCTACCAAGATCGAAATGACCTCCCCCGAATGCTTAAGCCCCCATTGTAACCTAGGACAAGTTTGCTCCACGGGGGCGTTACAAAATACCCTATAGTTCCGAGAGTTTCTGCTTACCCATGGGGACTGCCATTGTTGCAAATAATATCTGCAGGTTTTTGCCCCAACTGTAGCACTCATCGCATCATTATTTTGCCTGATGCCCCAAAGGGCCTTGCTACTGCGCACCACAATGTAACTTGAGTCGTGTGAGGAAGCTTCTTCAGTAAAAAAGACCCGCAGCGTTTACGATGCTATTAATCGCCTCCAAAATAACAGCAACTTCTTGTATTCGCCATGTCGGGATGATAATAACGCACGTAGGTACTTACGAAGCATACTTAGGCCTTTGTAGCTACAAACTCTGGAATTAATTTAGTCCTAAATTTCTCCCGCAAAATATACTGCTACCAGCTAGTGCATAATTAGAGCCTTAAAATCTCTCGCGGGTAAATTTTTTGATGAAGCATAGGATATTTAAAAAGGCCTTGACTCCGTCTCTAGAAATACTATACCACAAAGCATTAAACGTATTCTTGACAGTCTACTCTCAACCAAGCGGGTGCACTAGCTCAGGCACAACCCGCGGGGTTCACCACACTACGCCACGATGGATAAAGCTTAAAGTAGCCTTGCATCCTTTTGACCCAAAAAATTAATACCATAGCGCACAAAAAATGCTTATTAAAATAGTTGCAAATTGGTAAGTACGATACAAATTCTTAAAGAAGGAAAACATCCTAGACACTAAATTTGAACACAGCAGCGCGTTCATATCAGTGGACTTGCCCCCCCTGAAAGACATTCTAACGTGCCCACAAGGTGAAGATGAACTCAGTAGCGGCCATTATCTAAAAATAAAGACAAATATTTCTACTCAATACCTTCCTCCTTGCGTGTATCAAACAACAGAACACATCTCCCCGCGATGATATCACACTCCATCTCATGCGCATAATCACGTGGATATCAATAAGCAAATTACTTTCAAGAGCTTTATGACCTGATCAAAAGTGCTTTTTTCCCGTATGGGGACGAGAAGCGACGACGGAACTTGTGAATCGCATCAAAAAGCGAAATGCGCAACAAAAACAATTTGTGAGCAACTCGATGAAGACTATACAAATTTTAAGCTCAATATCTTTATAGCCTTAGGTAGTCGCGGGCATTTTGTTAATACGGGAGTGGTCTCCACAGAAGATCCGCTCTATTTTGATACCCTCATTAGCTACACTGCGAGAAATAACGAATGACAGCAAAATGATGGCATACATATCTGGGTACTCTTGCTTCAGTCCCATATAGGTTAAACTCACGCACAGCAGTATTTAGACGCCTGAGAACTTCCTGCTGTGTGTTCGCACCGAGTAAAATTTGATGCACCATCCATCTCTTACTCTAAATAAGCACACTTTGCCATGGTGAACGGCCTGCTATAATGCCACTTTCCTTATTATTATAAGTTAAGGACTAGATCAAGTGAGCAATGCTCATTATGCATGCTTAAAAAATGGGCGTATGCTCTGATTGCTTCCTACAAGTTGCCTCCATGAACAGGATAAGCCGTAAATTCTTTAATTATGGCTAGCCTTGAAAACCAGACATCACCACTCAAATTTACTCTTGATAAGCCTGCAATTTTGCTGCTTTGTGACATACCATGGATCACAACGCAGTAGGCGACAATCAGCATAGAATGAGTATACAAGTTACTGCCGCATAATATGGGAACAGGGGTACATGTGACTATTATCGATACAAGTGAAGACCATTAGAAATTGAAGGATACAGATTCTTATCTTCTTTGATGCGGAAAAATTCAATCGCAATAAATTAGAATGATAAGCAGTTCCATGTAGCTGTCTCCGCGAAGTGGCAGCAGTAACTTTAGACAGGAAATTACAAAACTTACGGGTAGAATTATTTTTCGTAACTAGCACCACTGATAAGAAACGCATCACGTTTTCCAAAAGTGCCTATTCCTTCGCAGCGAACTCTCGAAAATATCTAAGGTCGCTGAAAAAGTGCTTAGCTCGATTCTAAAATATTAGGTTTCTTGCAGTTAAGGAAGCAAAGTAGATCCCTAAAAAATTCTTTCAAACATCTAAACTTTAATCACAATTCATCCTTTTGAAATAACTCCATGTTGTTAAGTGCTTGCAGTATCCACCAGCAGTGAAATTTAGAGCTAAAAATATTCCACTAGCGAGAAACAAGCTACATTAAAATCGGAAAGAAATTCAGATAAGTAAAGTTTACCTGGCCACTATCATTCCACTTCACATAACCGCACGAAAAATATGTGCAACTTAAGCTTATGATCAGTAACTGCTACATATTCTATACTCATAAATGACGCAAGAAGCCAATAATCAAGTACAGTAATATCAAACGAAATTCTAGATATTGCTGCTTTCTTCCTGAAAATCTAGAACAGGTCACTCACGTTGTTGGCTGAGGGGCAGATAGCAGAAAGGGGACACCTCTTACACCTGAGAATTTGAATGCACAAATCGTCACTGTTCTTCTAAAAGGCCAGGGATTTTGTATTCGAAACAACTTCTAAATATCAAAAACAGGGGGGCTAACTCAACGAAATTGATTTTTCACAAAAGAATATATCAGCGTTAAACTGACCTGGGGTTCTCCATAACACACACCCTGCAAGCCAAGTTGAATGTTTTCCAAATAAAACCATCCGTTTGAGGGTATGGTACCAACCTGAGAGAAATCCGTACAAACAGCTACAGGTTTTGACGGCCAGCGATGCTTTACAAAGGTATAAAAACTAGCCATCAGGAGCCTACACTCTTTATCTCATGATGGCATATATAAAATTCCACCTCACGAAGCTTACTTTATACCTGTTGGAGCGACTACCTTGTGCTGAAACAAAATGAACTCAGCTACAAATAGCCAACACAAGCAAGCAAGCATAAGCAGACTCCTGACCTAACTTGATGCTTTACTGTTTTAACCAAAAATTATTAAATACCCAAAGTTTTATAATAAATTTGTTACTCAGGAATTAAATAAAAAGTGAATAAACTTGAAAATTATTCTCTTGAACTTATAAAACCTTTCAGTGATGCTCATGTCCAATAAAAGTTCCCAAGTATAGCATGGTAGCAGATACACTCTTGAGGTTACACACACACCCTAGCGCAATGTGCAGATATGCTTTCCATGCATAAAAAATATCTTTCAACATAAAAAGCGCAGGGTCTGAGCTTCCCCACACCCTTTTGTAAAATCGTGGCAATGTTAAATATAATCCTACATGAGAAAATAATCGTTCAAATAGCCCATTTATCCTCTATCATACGTTTTCCTGAAATAAAAATATCAACAAAAATCCCCCTAACTTTCCAAAGAATACACGACACAAGCCACTTTATTAGAATTTTTGCCCAAATAAGCATCCAAAAATCTAACAGCAGCTTATCGCGCATGATAATCGCGCCATATATAGGCTATACGTTACAAAATTATTTATCAAAACAGCAACCCAAATTTTACTGAGAGAAAATTAGCCTGCTATTATGGGAATATACCTTTGAAAATTCGATTTTCTTCTAAAAAGCAAGCACGTTATTTACCTGTGATGAAAAGACTAAACATACTATAATAATAGTTACTGATAAAAAAGTGAAATAAAAAAATAACTAATAACTTTCTAATATATAAAGAGCAATATCAATTAGCATTTTTAACAATGTATATACAGCCGTGCAGCCTGCTTATCAGCATTAGCAGCGGTTTTTGCGGAGCATTATAAACAAATATGTTCAGTTAGACATGCTCCAGCGTAGGTGAATGCTCATCATTGCTTGAAGGTACCAGGAAACTTCATCACGTATCCTTTAGAATAAGAAGTATTTTTACGTTTGCGACTAAGTGCTCAGCCATGATGTGCTAAGTGAATCTGTGCAGTTACTCCTTCTACACACCCTATCGGGGCCTAACTTGAAATAAAACTTTAAATTAAGGAAAAATAGAAAGATGAATATCGCATTTTCTATCTTATGGCAGTTGGGCCTTCTAGGAGGCAACTAAAATTTTTGAAAAATTGTATAAAAGGGCCTAGAGGCATCAATCTATATAAAAACTATGCTCAGAAATAAAACAAAAAAAAAACAAAGAAAGTCTGTAAGTGCATCCAACATGGGAAGCTTTTAGGGCGTCTGCCTGCCAGCCTTGATAATTGCAATCGTTTGGAAATGTTATGATATCGCACACCATACGATTAGTACTAGCTACTTTTTATATCATTTTTATAACATGGTGTTAATAATTTACATACACCTTCAGTTTCTTTTAGAATTAAAGTTCTTGGAATAATTTTTTTTCTGTATTAGTTCTCGGGTTTTACGTGCTGCCTGCCTAGCAGTAGCCGATATTATAATTTTATCATCTTTTCCCTCTAAATTCATTGAAGACAAATATTTTAACAAGTTACTCAATTTAACATTAGCCTTACTTACAGTCACACTGACAGAAGGAAAATTAAGCAATGATTACACTGCGTTTTCCATTGATTGAATAGTAACGTTATATATACCTTAAATGTAGAGAGATCTCAGTAAGCTTGCTAGAGAGTAACTACATTCCGTTAGGCTCAAAAAAGACAACCTGAACAGCTAATATCGAGAAGAAAAAACGGTACTTTAATGAGGAAGTAGTCCCTACCTCTGAGCCAACCTTAGAGCATCCTGCACACTACAATCTTGAGCGACCCACCCTAATCGCTTATAGACCCGCAGGATATTATGATCCATAAAGAGCTTTTTACCACCTTTGACAGCCTCTTCAAAGGTTAACATCATTAATCTACTAGAGACCTAAAATAGAAGATCACAATTTTCATGAAGTTATAAAAGGTGCCATTTGATGGAATCCTTAGATCGTGCTTAATTCTTTTCCAGGAATTAAACTTTATAGCATGAATGGAAAATTTGAACGAGGTAAGCGAAAACTCCAATATATCAGACACGGGTTCAAACGTTCAGGTTACACTTTCACACCGTATAAAATTCATAAATAAACAGGATCTCATCGAACAGATGCCTTTTTATGAAATATGGTACTTACACTGGTAAATAGTCTGCATATTTTGGTGTACTCTTTCATATGGATTAATAGTTTTAATCAATGATGCTCGTAATTTATGTTAAAGAGCAATAGGCACGGGCATAAGAGTTGAAACAAAGCAAGAGTAAACCTAGGGAGACCAATACTAAATAAGGTACCATCCCTATCAAGAATGTGGTAAAAAAACAATACTAAATAGATATGGAGCACCACACTGCAATGCCTATATATGCGTCTCCAGAGACTTAAAAATTTTCATTAATACCAGGATGAACATACTCTACATAACAATATCAATAAGCACCAAACGGCGTTTTTAGACGCTAAAATTCACAATTAAAAATACATAGTGAACTAATCCATTAAAACTGGGGGTAAGGCAGTAAAACGTAATTGTAGTAGCCTTATCAAAATGCAAAGAATATTGGAGAACCCGTGTAGCCTGACTTTATTACAAAAAAATCTAAAAAAAGGTATGTACCTCATGAGACTAAAATTTTTAACCAGCACAAGCACGGCAGAAAAATACTGCACTAAGATCGAATGAGGCTGGCGCTATAAAAATCTAAAAAACACCGCTTTTGATGACACTAACCTGAGGACCGATACCAGGAAGAGACTGCAAATCAGTCTTATTATCTGGTACTTTTCCTTTGAATCGATCCGCAATCAACCTGCGCGTAAAAACAAGTTCATATAGCTTATGGTTGCTAGAATATCGCCTTCTACGCCAAATTTGTGCGAATTTTTCTTAAAATGACAGTAGAGAGTTTATATAACTTTAGCCTACTAGAATATTGCTTTATACGCGAAATTCGCGCGAATTTATCTTAAAATTACAGTTTTTATGAGGCACTCTGCATTCAAAAAGTATTAGATAAACTAAGAATATACATATGTGCTACCTTAAAATAATTACGGATAAAATAGCTATAAAAGTGGAGTATTTCTGTGATTAAAAAACCATTTGAGAGGCGTTAAAAAATTTCGCAAGATCCTTCTTCTTTCTAGCCATGGAGCGCTGCTATAGATTTAGTTGGAAGTTACGTAGCCCCAAAACTCGTTTTGAGTATAAAAGAAAGTCAAGTTAGATACTGGAGTAGAAAATGTGCTAATTATATCATCTGTATCGCAGTAATTTATAATGGCTTACTGTGAGCATTTCAAGATGCTTCGAGCCTTCGTCTTGAAGTAGTTAACCCTCCGTATACAATTTTCAATCTCACTAACTTCAATGAACTGTATCCGCACACAAAAGCTTAAAAAAGTTAATCAGCAGCATTTAGTCAATTTGTTTCTTGTATTCATTAGAGAACTACATAATTAGTATAATACAAAAAATTGACAAAAAAACCTTCAAAAATGAGGTGCTTCCTGCGGAAAATCATATTTAGCCTTTAGCTTTCTATCATATAAAGAGCAATGAGCTTGTAGCGTAACGAATTCTTACAAGGTAACGTGCGTCTATATTGAGGAAAAACAACATCCTTAACGCAAAAAAAAGAGATATCAGAACCCACCAATCTAGCTTTCTGTAGCTCATATTTCTACAAGAAGACAGTGCTTAAAAGTTATATGCCTAAACAGGAAATTAGAAATAAATACACATACATTCAAGTAAAAACATACGATTACGAAACTAGTAGCAGCAAGAGTTTCTAAGAAGTAAAACTATGTGATACTGAGCTCTTATTTTAGCCTAATTACATAGAGATTGCCAGGGCAAGACAACGGGGTTTCTAGAGCGCCCTTGCCACTCTAGAAGGTGAATAAGAAGTTAGCGCTGGTAGGGGAAATAACCACACTTTGCAGACGATTATAGAGTAAATAGACTTAGAACTAGTTAATCTCAAAATCTACTGTGCTGCCTCAGCATTTTCACGGTGTTTAACTTCAACCTACACTTATGATACCAATAGCCAATCAATTCTTAGCAATATCAAAGTCTAAAAGAGAAAACAACTGCTCAAAAAAAAAAAATCACCCACCTTTACTGACTCCGGGGTAGCATTCTGGCCATCCGCCGTGGCTAGCTTCAAAAATTGGCGCATGCCATGGAGTGCAACAGAATCCCTGCATTGTACGTTTAAGATGGCAGCCACAAGAGATAAGAATTTCGGGTTTTCATAATCCTGACAGAACCAGTGAGGAATAAACAAATTGGCTGAACATTCGCTAAAAACAGCAAAAACCACACCGGTAAATCAGCCGAGTCCACATCGAGGGAGGAAAGTTTTTAATTCTCACAGAATATATATCATACGGGAGCAAAAATAAAAGATCTGACATTTATTTTTGCATATAGAAATTCTAATAGTTGTGTTAAAAGCCAAAATTATACAAAGAATGCTATGTGCTTTCTATGATAGAAAAATCTGGACGCATAGCTTATATCCAAGTTCTAAGGCCTTAAATCAAGGTATTGGCACTTTCCAAGTCTCTAGACCTGTAGCCAAGTGAATGGAAAAGCCCTTGCCTGTGCAAGGCACTAGAAATGCAGCGCATAGAAACTTTTTAAGCGCATTAAACAGTATAGTGTAGCACACAAAATCGTTACTAAAATAAGTGGGGAGAAACGAAATTACAGCATATGTCACGCTTAAAGCACTATATTTATTCAATATTATCGTTTTTACAGTTGATATTGAGATGTAGATTATTAATATATAGCAAATTCATCAGCATTACACGGGGGTATCCAAATCACAAATTCCTCATCTTACTACTGTTTTTTTACTTATTGAGATTATTTATAACCTCGGCAAAAAAGGCTTATCTGGATACTAAGTAGGAGCTAAAGAATGCTGCCGTAAAGCAGCACTAGCTAAACTAAACATAGCACGGCCCAGAGTTGACATGCCATTGAGCGTGCCTAAAAGGCTGTCCAAAAACTGCAAGTCATCAAAACAAGCTGAGAAGAAATCATTGCATATGAATATGCTTGGCAATACAGTGTTGTTTTTTAAATTTTGTTCAACATGCAAGTTGAGTTCAAATCGCAGAATTTTATCACGAAAAAGAGCCATAGTCATCTGAAGCATGCACTCCGTTTGCAGGCTCTGCTTTCTTACAGAACCCTCTCTAGCGGCAACTTACTTACCTTTAAGAAAGGGGTAAACTGACAGTACTGCAATGCGCTACCAATCTTCTGAAATGATGCATCATACTCAAATCCGACCAGCCTTTCCGCTACATCCTGAGCACTGACTGCAGATGGCACAATGGTCTGCACTTGAAAATCTGCCCTATCCGTTAGATTTATATGTGGACCCCAATCATTTTTCCCCTCTGATTTTATTAGCCCATTTTTCCTAGGGGTTTCTCCATCGATTTTAGGCCGAATGCTCGATTTAGAGGGCCACTCCTCCATCACAAGGGTACTACTATGGGTAGCTCCAGATGTGTTTATAAGCCGTTCGAACTTTTTGATGACAGGCTGGCACTCCTTATCACCTTCATTCTTGAAAACGGGGCACGCTTCTTCAACGCTGCTAGCTAATTTTTTCTTAGGGCTCTTAGAAGATCCAAGCTCTGCATCCTCATCATCCGAAATAGACAGCACTAGAGTAACAGCAGTCTCTATGGCGCTAAGACTACGCAGTTCAGGGCTGCTGCTGAGGTCCACTTCGTCACCTTTTGAAAATAGGGAAATATTTTGACGTGCGTTTTCCGCTTGTCTATCGCGGAAAGAGTCTGTCTCATGCGAAGCACAATACTTTGCAAGATCAATAACATTCTTTGAAGTAAAACAGTTATCATTAGCAACTAAGCCACAACTGTGAGTGTGAGATGCTTGTGAAGTAAGGGCAGCAGTGTCGTCACAATGAAAGAGCCGCTGCGTGAGAGGCTGAAGAAGCTTTCTCTGCTTCTTGAAGCTGTTCTGGAGACGGAATGGCTTACCGTTACCATCAGCTGGTAGATTTTGTGGCTTCACATTATGTGTGAATTTGTGATCCCCTACCTGGTACTCAAAATCCTTAAAAGGATTGTCATTACTATCGGGAGCAGTAGAATTGCAGGATTTTCCAGCATCCATCGGCATCTGATACGTACCAATTCCAATTTTTACAATGTATGTGGCAGGTACCCGTTCGGAATTGACTTGAAAAAAGCATGCCGAAAGTCCTGCTTGTGTTATTTTAAACAACTATTAGCAAGGCGATAAGGCAGTAGGGACCCATCGGCTCACCTTCAGTACATTGTTGGATACAAAATATGCTTGAATTCATCGTCTTTAAACATATGTAGCGATTCATGTCTCAAGTTCCACTGGGGATCTTAGCTGCCGCCAACTTCGTAATGCCCTGGACAAGCAGTACCTTCTGAAATATGATCAGCAAAACTCGTCAAAGATAAAGAAATTCTCGCAAAATGTATTGTCATCAACAGATAAAAAGGTCTGAGCCCACCATAGTGGCTGGGAGGATCGTAGACCTCATCTAACGGATTATTACCCTATATGTTCAGGACAAGACGTTAGGTTGCTCTAGGGTAGTCGATGGTGAGCCCAAGGGGAAGCGTAGCGTTCTAGGGGTTGGGCGAGTATTATATATTGAAGGCATAAACGAAGATACAAGCTTTGGAAACTAGCGAATTCTTAGCTACACTTTTTATCTGAAGCAATACATGCTGAAAGCTGTAAGCTGGCACCATATGAAGATACCTTTTTTAGAAGCCCCTGCTCAGGCTATTATATATATATGCTTACATCATACACAAGACAAAATAATTTTAAAAAAGCAAATGTACATCGAATTGAAAAAGCTTAAAAGACGGCCAGTTTCCTTAGTGGCGTATTGATGGTATGCACGGAAAATCTTGAGCAGCTGATTAATTAGTAACTCTAAAGAGATACAGATGTAGCCGATGCAGTTTTTTATTGGTGCTGCAGATGCTACCAAATACTCTTTCTCTAGTAGCTTGAATTTACAAGTAACAGAAGAAAGTTGAAAGAATAGCATAGCATTTTAAAATATATTTAATTAAAATTCTGGGCCCCTTCTTAACTTTTTTGTGGGTAAGAATACATGCCTGATATTAAAAGTGCTCGCTACTTAACTTGGAAATATATAAAGATTTGCAACTAAAACCTTGCACCTCCAACGCTCGCACCTTGCTATCAATTTTTGTTTTGTTAATCAGTACCTCAATAGGCGCTAGGTTACTTGTTGATGAAACACGAAATTTAAAGAACTCAAGTCGAAGTTTTTCTGTTTTCAGGTCATTCCTGGAGGGCTATCTCAATTTATACGTTAAACTGCTTCTAATTTTGCGTTAAACCCCAATAGTGAATTTGCTTCGTATTTTCGTAGTTTCTCTTAAGTACAGATTGTTCTGTACCTAAGTAGAGGTAAATGGATCCATTCTTAAGCAGAAGCACATCATCCTTTCCCGCACAGAAGCGAAATATATATATCTTGCATCAAATAATGGGGTGTATGTAATTATGAAAAAGTGAAGCTTTATCTAAATAACGCTCACATAGCTCAGAATTTTTATTTTTCCATACGAGAATTATCATTCAAGCTTTTTTTCCATGAATAATTCAACATAGGTATAGTAATTATATTGGTTTTCTTTCATTGAATATACAGAGCATTATACCATGAACCTCATTTATCCGTGATGACTGCATCTTAGCATTTTACATTCCTGGCTCTGGGATGCGTGTGAATAAAATACTGCACCACTTTTTAGGTGATGAGAGCGAGATATCCTAAATTTTCTTCGTACACCATTATACAGTTTTAAGTGTAGCTCCGGATGCTAGCCTATGCAGCTACATGGATCTGCTATTGTTGGAGGAAAGCAAAAAAATTTTACCACCAAAATTGAGCTTCCAATTAGAATTATCCATAACAACATTGGACGCGTTCAGATCGGATTTTAAAGGCATGGCAGCCGTTGGCACGAGTTTAATCATATGCCGCTAAGGATCGTTTTAAAATATGAAACTTTTTTATATATCTGGATCGAAAGCGCTCGTGCTAAGAAAAATGTGTTTCTACAAATTTTTGGGAAAAATGAGGCTATCTTCTCAAGCAAGTTTTGAGTTAAGCCACTTACTTACGTAGGAAAGAATTAGGGTCGTTTTATTTTATAGAGTATGCTCGACAAATAGATGCTCGCTATGTTATTCAGTGGAATAAAGAAATAGTTTTCATGCAAAAAGTGGTATACCAACGATATTTTCGCTACCCTTGGGAGAGGAATCCTAAGAAGAGATGCAGTCGAAAAAAAAAACCTCGTCGCGCAGTTCAATCGTAAAGGGTATCAGGTAAACCTAGGCAGAAAAAGCTAGGCTAAACTTCGAGCCAAGCAAATATATTAACTTAACACGACAAGAAATTAGCTTTGCTATAATACATATTTTGAAGCACTCCAAGGGTATTGAAAACAGTTGGCTTCCCTCCATTAAAAGTTTTCTGAAAACTTCTTCCCAGAAGGGAGGCAGTCTCACAGGTTTTTGTAGTCTCATTAGCATCATATTAGATAAACTCCTTCATAGTAGATGAGCTCTATTAGCCATTTTGCTGCTGTGAAGCTGGCTATAATATGGAACCTACAGAGAGTTTCAAAAATCGTAAATGACTATATTTAAGCTCGTACTACAAAATTTTTAGTTCCCCCTAGCTTTTTCAATCCAATAGTACTCCACTAATTTTTCTACCCTCAAAAGTAAAATGGCTATTATGGAGCTGTAGTGTGAACATATCTTTCAAATATAATATATGAAATCAATGTAAAAACTTCAAGTAAGGCGCTTCCGCATTGGCAAAACTGCTCATTGTCTTCGAATAATTCTTTGTACCCTAGTTACCTTCCTAAATGTAGTTCCATATGATAAGCTCCTATATGTGATATTTTCACTACTGCATAAACAAGTCATTCTATCGCATTGGAGTAAAAACAGCCTTTCTTATAATTTACCCGTAGCAACATTGTTTCCTGGGCCTCCCATCTAAAATAACTAATCTTACCGTAGGGATTATCGGCAGAGAAGTACCCTCGAATTTTACTTAGAACAGTTATCCGCATGCAGTTAAACTAATCTTTAAATACCGTATGCTTTCGCAAATAGAGTTACGGAAATTTGTGCTGAAAACACGGGCTCCTTAAGCACAATGCACTGTCGATTTTTCAAATTTTAATATTTCCCAGAAGATAGCTAAAAAAAATTCCTAGCAGCCCCTGGTTGGTTATTAAACAGACATACTCCTCGCAGCGACACTAATAATAACACCTTGTAACGCTCTTCAAGACTAGCAAGGAGCCATAGATACTTTTTCAGATTTATGACTTCAAATATGGTTTCACGTGTAAAAATTATTACCCCTAGAGTTCATCTAATAATTTGATGTCCTGTAAGCTCACTTAGTGATTTGTAGCTAACTCGATTTGAAGAGCAAAGCGGCCGGCATATTCACGTAAAAAGAAATTTTAGTATTTTTTTGGTGGTTGGGCACGCACTTTATAAATTATCGATAGCCAGTTTTTGTTTTTTGTTCTCAACTTAATGACTACCAAGTAAAAATGCATTAAAGCAGGCAGTAAAACTGTTTGGTAAACGCTTATAAACTGAAGGGGAAATAGCAGCGAGCTGAATAAAAGCAAGTTTTTACAAAGGTTTTTCTTTAAATTACAACGTCTACAACTTAAATGTTTTATTCAATTGAAATATTGAAGCTATTCAAGTGCTATTTTATTTCATTAGAAGCTATTCCGTACAAATTATTGTTGAAAAACAAAATGTCTTTTCTTGCTAGTGGTGCGGCAGCTAACTGTCTTTAAATTTCAACATTGTTTTTAAAACAAAAAATTTTTTTTTAATTTGGGGAGTTATAGGCCGTTTTGTATCATGTGTTACTGCACTAATTGGTTTTTTCGCATAAAAATTTCCAATAAAAAAGGGTATATTTTTTTTACCTTTTGCTGAATCTGCTCTTTAAGTTTTTCTTTGAATTTACGAAATATTTCTGGGTCTTCTGCAAGGTTTGTAAAATCTATATGCTTTGATGTTTTTATTGCTTTATCTTTGAAAAGTCGTACCATAAGTTTATTACTATTATCTTGTGTTTTTTTTTGCTTAATTTTATCAATTTCGATATGGAGACGCTCTTGATGGGACCTTGCAGTTTCAATAGCGGTGATGAAATTGCGTTTTTTCTGAATTCATAAAAAAAAAAGAAGTCTCAGCACTCATTGAAAAATTCAGTGAGCATTGTAATGCAAAGTCAGAAATGGCACGGTCATTAAATTTTTCAAACATTCTTACATCAATTTTACCTGCTTTTCCAATATGGAAGCAACCATAAAAAGTATTTGAGCAAAGTTTTTAATTTTCTCTAAAAGCATAATTAACTTTTTGAAAAATTGCTTTACCATCATATAGGTATCAATTAAGTACCAAAAAATGAGACCATTTAGAAGTTAGTCAGAAGACTAAGCAGAAAAAATTTTAAGCCGGGTCATCACTTTATTTTATTTAATTTTGCGGAGATATTTTGTTTTTACAACATGAATATATGAAGGCTCAGTATGCTTTTGCGCCATATTAATACCTGTGAAGTCAGACTAAATTAAAAATCCGTTATAATTTAGCGTAGTAGTATTCATTGTACAAAACTTTAATCAAGTAATATTATTGAATTACTGAACTAGGTTCCCTGAAAAATATTATTTCTGGCTCGAGCATATGAAATGGCACTACGAAAGCAAGCAGGCTGAAGGTATATGTGATCCCAGCAATTTTTCAGTTAATATTTCAAATGCAGATATATATTGGTTATGCACTTAAAATTCTCCCTAGGCAGCAATTAATTTCTATATAAATATCATAATGGCTCAGCTATTTTTGCCTACAAAATTTTTTTTTTGAAAATCGACAATGTGCTGAATTTGTACCAGCTTTTATGATTATGATAAATCTTCGAACGCGCTATATTTTTGCTTTATAATTGTGAGTCAGCGCTGCGGCGTAAACTATTATCAGCATAAATATAGCTTTTAAGCAGAGCTTAGATTTCCCTCTGCTAGAAATATTTAAGGTAAACCATAGTTATAAAGTTAGCCTTCAAAAAAATATCTTAGTGTGAGCGGGGAAAAACCTGCCATTTTATTTTTTTTACAAATAAAATTTTTTTCATACATTTCTCAACGTAGACAAATAAATTATTCTGTTATTTTTTGAAGTCTCTTTACCTTTGATAATCTTTGATATGTCTTTAAAAGTTGTTTTGAATCGCTATCTTTGGCAGGAATATAAAAGCTTTTATTTATCTGGTCAAAATTTTGGGAATGCAATAATCCAATCTCTGAAAAACTTTCAGATTTCTTCCATTTCAGAGCTGCTATGCTTAAGCGATGATAAAGAATTTCTTCCGTCTTTAAAAGTATTGACATCCCTTCAGTCTTAAAATCTAAAAGGTAAGTGCATACTTTGTTTGAAGTATTGTTAGTAAAACCACGCTAACATGCTTTCGTCAAATTAAGCTAAGTTTTACTCTGTCAGGGTTACTGTTTTTTTTATAAGCTAAAGCTAGCGTTAGCCAAAACAGTTAAAAGACATAAAATATTATTTTCTTTAGTTACAATAAAAGAAAGACTAAATAATTCAGGAGTACACGATACATTTTTTATTCTTGAAATAATATTTGTTGTATGTAAGGTTCAGCTTATATTTAGCTTTGTACACTCATGCTTCGCTCCACTTGATTGCGCAAAGGCATGGCTTAAAAAGATGCATTTCAAATGCAATAGATCATTCCTTTAATAAATAACATCCGTAATATGCTTAGTTCGATCCAGCAAAATATGTTTTTTCAGAGTTGCATGCAGCGCTTGATTATATTCACCTTTTACAAAGTAGTCGTATTGCTATTGGCTATATTCTGAATCAAATGGAACTTTCTGGAAGTTTTATAGGCACTGACGTTGACTACTGATTAGGTGCGTACAAAAGCTTCTATCCTTGGTTCCAGTTTTTGAGTGTTTTGCTTAACCCGTATTAAATTTTGGTCCCATAATTTTTTAAGATGTACTATTTGTACTCCAATTTTACCATGATAACTTTATATTTATGGTTGATTCACAAACCTTCAGCAGGCAGTTGGTTAATATTTTCCCCTTTCGTGATCGTACGTACTGTTTCTCCTTGTGCTTTGAGTCCATTTGTAGCTGTTCCATCTTTCGTCGGTTTAAGCACGATTCCTTTGCACAATCGTAACAGCCTTTCTATTTGGTGATATAAAAAATGCCTTTTTTCATGGTAGGTATTTTCAATAGCCCGAAATTCTGTTAAATAATAATATAGTTAATATAAAATTATGATAGCTTATTTCCAAAAAAAGTAGCTGGAAATGCCTTCATGCACAACGTGAATGTACTCGCTTTTTGCCTGTAGTTTCCCTAAAAAAAAGTATTAAGATGGTCAAATATCCGCTTTAAATATAAATGAGAACTACAAGAGTAATTCCATAGTTTCAAAGGTTGTGAAAACAGCAAATAATTACTGATTTATGCTTTCTTGTAAGTAGCCACAAATTTATCAAAAAAGTATTGAATTTTTTTTATTTTTCTTAAAAACTTTGAAGCCGTATGGTTTTTTTTATATACTTGCTTCCTTTAATATAAAAAAAATCTTACCCGTATACCACAATTGTTTAACTGTATATTTTTTCCCGTATGAGCTTAATTCCGGTGCAGATTTTATTTTTCTTAGCTTTTGTAGTGGGAACTTAGACTTCACGGGTTTGGCCGCACTCTCAAGTGATTCAGATCGCTCCATTTGATGCATTAGTTTCTTGAACCCCAGTTGCTGATATTTAAGAAAATTAGCATACTGAAGCAACGCTAAATTGTGGTATCCTTCGATAAAATAATGCGAATGAGATTCATCCGAATGAAGGAAAAGAACCAATTAAAGTAAACTAGCAATAATCATCATTTTTAACTTTCAGAATTCAGCTGTACACCAAACAGTCACATCAACCAGCTAAATAAAAGTAAGCTATGTTGCCAAGAACTGCTGGGTCGACGAGCTTGGCCGGTAAGCAATCATTTTTTTCAGTTCTGTCTGAATAGCAATTGGAGACATACTGCACGATTTAGGTACAATTTGTTTTGCGCCTATATATATTGAACTGTGCACTTGTATGCTCCTAAAACTTCAGAATTACTTAAAAACAGTGCAATCTACCCGAAGGCTTTCTCTAGAATCTGCGTTTTCGTACTTGTTAGCAGGTATTGCACATCCCCCGAACCTAACACATTCCACGTATAAACCGGGCTAATCATCCGAGGACTCGGATGGCTGGAGAGGACAAAAATGCGCCACGGCAAAGAAAAAAAGCGCTATATTTCATCATTTCTTATTTTTACCGCGAAGCTCAAAATTACTTTAGAAGCACACTAGTAAAAGATACATGCTCCTGCTTCCTGATTAGGCTAAGGAAAATGCTTTCTAATGCTATGTATTCCATGATTGCGGATTTGCTCGGTTTTTTCCGCAGGTTGTTCTTATTATGTTTCATAAACTTCTTTTCAACGAGATGCTAAAGCTTCTTTCTTAGCACAGGCCTGCAAGTAACTCAGACAAGCTTTAGAATCTATTGCAACTTAGAAATAAGCTTTTTTTGTAACATTGAATAATCTTAATACATGAAGTTGGTACTTATCTCCCGAAGAAAACGAGTAACCTGATATTATGTCGAATAGTGCCATCAAAAAATCCCAGATATTAACGCTTTCCAGAAGTTGCATTAGTCAAACGTATTCGCTCAACAAAGGTATGCATGCCATAAATAGGTGAAATATACATCTATGCAATCGTGCCACCACAAGTATATAATTACGAAGCCGTTGTTTGTTCAGCCTTATTAGAACGAGAGCATATACGTATACATTTACTGTTTCCTGAGCTAATAAGCTGTCGCGCTGCTACCATATCCTTAGAAGAATGGCGACTAAAAGGGATTTTCGAGTTTCATCATATTTTCCTTTTTTAGTAACATCATGGAGTTAATCTGGGCATTGCTAATCAATATATGCTAAGGACTATGCCATACAAATAAAGTAATGATGAAGCATCTCCTATCTTTGAAATATAAGTTTCCCGCAGTAACTTTATAGCTCATGGTTGAAGCAATCTTAAAATAATTATACAGTTTGAAAGCCTAAATATTCTCCGCGCAGTAGGCAGCTTAGCGTGATCTATAAACATTGCTTGCATACACCTGATTCTATGGTTCTAATCTTTATGCTAGGAGGATCTGCCACACTTACGTGTAGATATAATCCTAGGGAGGCTCATAACTCTTGCCTTACTAATAATGCGCACGCTAAATTAGCAGCAATGAACCATTTTTTACTCTAGCTCCCGCTCCGTCGATTACTGAAACAAGTATATAGACCACGTGAATCACGGGTATTACAAAGCATATTGAATTTTATCTCGATCGCTTTTATTTAAAAAGAAAAGAGCTGGCTTTACTAAGTAGATCACTGCGAAGTAGCACAGCATTTTTAAGCATATAAAAGGTTCACAACATATCACAATTTCCTGCGTGGGTCTGTATCCACTACTGCTGCTACGTTTCTAATAAGCTGAATAAGAATAATATCCCGAGATCTAAACATTGATGCGCTAGGGATGGGGGGCTACTGCTTGTTGGCCCCAGGATTTGTGGTACAGGAAATGAGTGCGTCATAAATACTAAAACTAAACTTGCGGTCGAAACAATTCTTGTAAAATCAGAAGAATTCCCATGAAATTGCGTCGTGCACTAGAAAATGGCGGACGAGATTATTACGGGGTGGATCTCTTTCTTATACTTATCCGCACACATTCTCTATAGCATTAATTATAAAATTCACTGTATTGTGGCGAGGAAGCAGACAGTGAGGGAATGGAAGCTAACTCATTATTAGTTATTTGCATCGCGTTTAGGTGTTTCCGTTGGCTGAATTATAGCAGCAGTTGCTCATCTTTATGACACACTAATATTGCATCTTCTTTTGAAGATAGGACCCTCATAACCTTGTAATCCTTTAGTTTAATAGAAACCCAGATGAAGAAGTCCCGACTAATGCGGCGAAAATTTATGTTATGACAAGCGTTTATCGTGGGGGTGCATAAATCCTAGTTAAAGTACCTAACTTGTAGCTCTGTGGCTCAGCATACAAATCTTCGTCACATCCGCGAGGACTTCGGAGGACGATTTTATTATAATTGAATACTATCTTTCTCGTTTCGTTCTGTAAATGCATTTGCCTTTGCCAGCTGGTGCTACAATTCAAGCGGCCTGTGTTCCTATGCGCTAATTTTCACATGCTGAAACGGTTCCCACTTACAGCTAGCAGTCATCATTTTAGTGTAAAGGAAATCAAGTATGTGCTCCAACAAGATAGAAGCAGCGAGAGTTCCAGTGTAATGCAAACAGTGTATATCTCAATATTGACAAGTGCTCACTGTCTTGGGGTAACCGGTGCCTCGTGAATGGCTAAGGAAGGGGCAACACATACAGTACCCGTCACTGATGTTGTGTGCGTAGCCTACACCAGAGTACCCGGGAGACTTCATTATATTATTGCTGATCTATTGAATGGGTCATAACAGAGAACGAAACTTCTAGTAAAGAAATATAAGCTTTGCTATTATAATCCGCTTGCCCTTTGTAAGTATAAACGGTAGGAAACGCTGCCAAATGTACGTATGCACCTGCTTTAACTTACGAAGCAGAAGACGCTTAATTTTTTGGCAAAAATAGCTCGATCACTTTGCAAAGCGTGAGGTCTAATCTGCATGCCCGTAAGACCCATATAAGGTACGCCACTGTATTGGATATAAACTCTTCTGCCATGCATGTTACGTTCATTCACCAAAACTACGTACAAAGGAAAAAGAATGGCATGAGCCTTTTATGACGTCTAACGGCGTGCCTTCGCACGCTTATATAAATATTAGCGCACCAGACGGATAGACACAGAGGACCTGCGGAATGTTTCATAAATTTGTTAGAACTTCTAACAAGCGAGAAAAGGCTTAGCATGGGTACAAACTCGTGAAAAGCAGTCTCATTGTTATGAACTTCACGTTGTGTAGCATCGTAATTTCAGAAGCATATACCGTTATTGCAACATTCACCAAACTTTGCGAATGCGCATTTATTCACTTGGAGTATTGTATTATGTTGATGCTAGGCTGAATAGCCTGGAAAATAGTTCTTTTGTTTTTTTCTGGGATCATCACCTAATGCAGCACACAAAAGACAGTTAATGAGAAAATTTTTTTTTGGCGCATGTGTTAGGTTTAGACCGCAGGTGTTATATCATGGCTACAGCAACCTCGCTTTGACACCTTTTATCAGTACTGCGTGCCTCCGTGATCAGTGCAGATTTGTTTGTGGCTGATCTGCCTCAATTCTTCCTCCAGCTGGCGAACCGAAGGACGTTGCTGCAGGTCCCATTTGAAGCACTTGCTTATTATTTTCCTCAAGGAAGGGTTAAACCAGCTAGGAATATTAGGTAGCTCCTTGTTGATAAGCACAGCCCTCATAACATCTGCAATCAAAACGTAACGAAGCAAGCTCGCACGTTGTACCCTCACGGTTGAGCAAGTTTAACATCCTCATAAAAATAGCCGACATTACAAGGGAAAAAAATAGTGTAGCATGAATAGTATTATGCCGCTATGTTTATTTTCATTTCCCAATGACTTTTTTGACGAAGAACAAATTTAGCTGATGACAATTTCGCTTGAGCAATATACTTTTAGGTTAGTCACAGCTCTGAATGTGATGCAAAACAGCAAGAGATGCCAATCTTGTGAAGCACAAGTCTCTTTTTAGGTAAAAACATTTGATGTATTTTCATCCTGAATTACGGAAGCTTTACCACGACTTGAAATGTACGTATTTGTATGAGAGCAATCAGAAAATAGAATTCACCTTTTAAGGAATAGTAATTTTCATAACACTAGGAATTATTGGGTCACAGCAGATACGATATACAAGTAGGAGTGAAGCATCCCTATAACCCTTTTAACACACTACAAAAAAGCCACGCTAAGTGACTATTGTACATGAACTGAGTTGCTTACAACTAGTACCTCTACGCGTATTCACAAAGCCAGAAAACCGCTTGAGCGTATTTACCTTCGCTGTTTTTCTTGCCATCAAAGGGTATGGAGCCACCAAAAATTTCAATCAAGCAGCATCCCAAGCTCCATACATCAGCTTTTTCGTTTATATAGTTTCCCTCCACGAAGCATTCAGGCGCCATATATCTCGGAGATCCACCATTGTCTTCTAGTTTCACTCTCCCATCAGCGTCTAACTCTCTCGTTTTTCCAAAGTCACAGAGCTTTACATTGTTCTAAAATAGAAAGTTTTGCAGTTAAAATTTTGCATTTATATGGAAATTATTTAAGCGTACACAAAAGAGTAATTTAGATAAGTGATTAATATGAGCATTGTACGGTAGATTAAATTTAGTTTTCTAGGGAAGACTGCGCTTAGTTCGACTTATAAAAATATATACTTGTACGTAATAGCACCAAAAGTTTGTCCATATGAGCCGTTTTTCTGACTTTGAAAAAGTATTTCGGGAATTTGTAAACCACTCAAGACTACGTAATTTAGAATATCACGCAAAACTTATTTTACTGGGGGTGAGCATATATGCCAGAGCGGCTTGTCAAATCAGATAGTTCTCTATTAAAAGGCTAATTAAAATGTGGTCGGCATAGTATCAAAAAAAGGCATACAATTTCGGGTTTTTTTTTGTGAAGAATTCCGTAAGCTTGTGATAATTAATTGATGCATTCCGCTAATATCTTTGCATGAAGCTTATCATTATAGATTTCTACCAAAGAATTATTGCTGGCTGGAGCTTCAAGGGCACAGTATCAGGAGATGACTAGCTTTTGCTCTATTTGTAACCCTGGCGTGATCATGTAGGCAGGTAACGCATGGCGTACAGCATATGTCAATGTCGTGTCCTTCAAATCATCTAAAAGAAAAATCTTTTTGATACTGCAATTATGATCAAGTAAACTTTACTTAGCTAGCTAAGAATTTGCGGTTTAAACTGATAGCTAGGCACAATTATTACTAGGCAAGCTCATACACAGTGAACCCTGTTTAGCACAACTACGCGCTTAACTAGAATGCCAGAGAACAATTGCGAATGTACGCGCTCCCTTGCATTTTTGAACTGGTTGGCGAAACTCCCTGATATTTCGTTATGCAATTGATTAAGCTTCTATTAAATATACCTTCGTAAACGCTAACCTGATATTGTACACTATAATGACTGCACTTGTGCATATTTAAGCGCGAACAATTGTAGTAATCTCAATCTATTCACTAACTCTCAAATGATTTATTTGATGCTTCTCAGGTTAAGAAGAAGCTTTGGAGTTTTACTAGCAATTTACCCAGTTGTCCAGAATTAAATTAGCTGTCTTGATATCCCTATGGACTAATCCTTTCTTTCTATGCAGATATTGAATAACCGTAAGTAGTTGGAGTGCCAATTTCATTCTTGTAGCGGAGTTCTGTAGAGAGCTTTTACATCCAAGAGCCTCTAGAAGATTTCCGCCTGGCAAGTACTCGGTCACTATTCCCAGAAATGAAGGCTCCAGGCAGACTCCTGAGAGATTTGGAGGTTCCAATGAGTGGTGCAAATATTCGTGCGTAAGTAGCTTTACATGGGTCAAAGGAGGAGATGTAAGTTTATGATTAATTCAGCTCACCTTAATTCTATGAGTTGATACGGAGTTTTTTACGTAGTAGCAAATATTATGGCATATTTGCATGCAAAAGTTGCTTCGCTATCTTTGGTGTGAAAATAGGTATAGAAACAGACACGGTAACGCAGTAGCAACTTATAAGATAACTGGTAAAAATATTAGGCATAAGGGCACGTTGAGGCAGCCTGTAATGCACTATCGTACAGTATTCGCTACTTTGAATAAGGTAGGTAAATTTTTGGAGTAAAGGACCACCTTTAAAGCTAGTTTGTGAAAAAGCCATACATGCAATGCAGCACGACTTCAATATGCGACATTGAGACTCGCTAACAGAGGAAGGAATTAATTGTGCTGCCCCTTTAACACCATTTGAGAAAGTGCTACAGTCGCGTATATAGAGGGCCTTAGGCCACTGAAACACTTGTCAATTTAAGTCCTTGTAATCCATAATGTCTGATGAAACTAATGTAAGCGATGGGCTTAGTTCCGCGCGGAAAAGATGCATACTTGGATAATTTTATCGTAGAAATTAAAAAAAAGATGCCGCCCCATTGATGCTGCTGTAGTGCTTAGTCGTACTTGTGATTATACGTTACGAGATGCCAGAGTTACTTCATGCTTGGTGGCAGAAGGTTGAATCTTTAATTTAGGGAGATACTTATAAGGGAATGTAGAAGAAGAGCCCTCTACCTGTTTACATAAGAGCTTTGTCGGCTTTAAGACTGTTTCTATCATTTATTATGGGTGCATCGTAGGCCAATGATGCAGTTGTCGCTAAAAACCATTCCCGATTGCTCATTTGCAGGCAAGTAGTAAAGCGAAAGCGTGAAGAACTAGTAGAAGTTTTCAAAACGTAGTTTAGAGAGCCTGAAGGAAAGAGTTAACTATTTTGGCTAAGCATCTTTTATACACCATACAAGCAAAGAGAAATAGCAAGTGACATCGTAGGCAGGTCATCAGCTTGCTTTCTCTATCAAGGTCCCATAGCATAAATTATTTTGACATCACACTTCCGACGCTTTCATTTAAGGCTTGGGTAGCACTAATTAGCCAGATATTTTTCCGAAAGAATAGAGCCACGTTCCACCCGATATTATAATTAGAGTTTACTTACCGTAGTACTTTACAATGAGGGGATGATGAAGATTCCTATAAGCATTAACTTCTCTTATCACTGATCGCATTGCCTCCATGCTCATTATTCCTCGCGCTTTTTTTATAGCAACCTGTTGTCCGCGCCATTTAGCGATATAAACCACTCCAAAGCTACCTTTACTTATTTCTCCTATGATCCTGTACTCAGATCTTTCGATGATCTCATTGCATGGGATGTTAAATAAAAATTGAGCTTTGTTATCTTTTGTTACTATATGAGCGCCCACTGATTTCTCCGGCATAGACTCGTGTCCACAATGCTCATCCCCATCAGGCTGAGGCAGCAGGCACTTCTCACCTGAGTGCGAGCTCTGAGATTCGCTTGGTGGATTACCAGCAGGCGAGGGAAGACACCCTTTCAAGCCTTCACATGACGCTTTTACTGCTGTATCAAGGCTTCCTTTGCCATCTTGAGTTAAACGGGAGAAAGAACGTATGCATGCACCTGTCCCTTCTTTTGACTGGTTATTAGCAGCTTTGATGTGCTGTTTTAAAGTTATCTTGTTACCTTTTTTACTCACATTTGTATCTTCGGTATCTTCCTTCTGTTGGCATGTAGCTATTGAGGGTGGAATATATGCTGCGTAGCATGATGAGGCGTAGCTCTTGGACTCGGGTTCATGCCGAGCCAATGCCTTGATGCTATTGTCATGACTTGAAGGCTGCTCAATGTCTGCACTGTTGCCTTGCTGGCCTGCCAGCGCGTCACAGCCTGCGTCTTTTTCTTTTTCAGCTGGTTTGTGGTAGCTACTGTGTGATTTACAAGCTGGTTGGATTTGGCCATTGTCCTCTACTTGTTCGGACTGAGCCACAACTCGTTCGGAAAGCGCGGTGGAGTTGCTATCATCTTTGCTACCTTCTGCTGCATTTGCATTCTTATCTTGAGGATTATTCTCTTTTTTTTTTACGTTTCTCATTGACTCTGGAATCTTTGAACCCATGGTATTATCTTCGATTGAATAAGGTGATAAGCGTTCTCTAGAAAATGCATCAATGATGTTAGAAATATCAATCCAGTTTTGCCCCTTTCTTTCAATGGTTAACTGGGAATAATTAGGTTCACTGCTTGGGACTTCCGCCCGTTTGCCTTGCTTATTACTAGCACTTTCTTTTTCAAATCCCTGTTCAACCTCATACAGCGAATCACTCTTCTTTTCATGGTGTATGTCAGCGCCACTATTTTCTTGAACTTTTCCAGTTTCCTGTTGTGTTTCACACTGCTTTGCGTGTGCACTTACCGCATTCGACAGGTTCATTGTATCATTCTTCACACCATGCTCATCTTCGGATAGCGGTGGCATCTCACGAGGGGATGCATTCGCGGGAGCCACTGCTTCGCTAAGCAGGTCAAGGCATTTAATTCCTGCTTCAGCTGCTGGAGTATTTCCGAAACTTGCAGGAAAACCCTGACTGTAATTACAGCTTTCGTTTTCTTTGCTGGCTTTTCCTGTCCAATTAGGCATAATCTGAGGCTGCCTCTTTATTGAATAAGAGTTTCCTGTACTTGTATGGCCAGTTTGGTTCGTCTTTGTATCCAAGAATTCGTGGCATTCCAAACCAGCGGCGTAAGTATGTAGGCAAGAATCATATTTAGAATGTCCCTGCTCCACAATTTGTTGGGCTTTGTCACCGGATTGGATATTCTTGCAAGGGTACCCTGGGGTTTTAGAGCTGAATTGCATAGAATATGCTTTCCCCATGCAGCTAAAGTCCACTTTAGTGCTTCCAATATCAGGGGTATTAACCTTACCGCAGCCTACTTTTCCTCTATTGCTATCATTCTCGTCGAAGCATCTTGAGTAGCTTTGCTTAAGGTGTTGCGCAGTAATGCTATGCATAAGATGACATCGTGGTGAAATATCATGTTTACTAGGAGGGCCTATTTCAACGCTTTGGTTCAATCTGGAGTTTTCTTTTAAAGTGGTATTACAGGAGCTGTCTGAACAAATAACTTTCCGAGCTTGCCTTAGAGATTCCGGGTTTTTCGATAATTCACTTTCAGACGAGTTTAATTCATTGCAGCGTCCTTTATTATATCGAAGATTTTCATACCCACACTCTTCTACGTTTGGATTTTTTTTTATTCCTAGGCTATCTCTAAGGACTTTTGTAAGAGTCTGCGTAGTGTGTGGATACCCTAAAGGTGCTGTACGATTATAAAAGACTTCTTTATTTAGCTGCAAAACTGCCGGAGGGGACCCATTTTTTGGTGGATGTGGGCAGTGGTTTGTGATGTAGGGTCCTAGGGAATATGGTGAGCTAAGGCCTCCCTGGGCAGCTATGAGGGCAGAATCGTTGAAATGCATCAAAGCTGAATTTTCGAAAAAGCTCTCACTGTCTGGATTCGAATTCACTGCTAACCATGGGGTGGACATATGCCACTCCTGGGATTGATACTGAGTAGCAGGATTCATGCTGAAAGACTTGTGCACCTTGGGGGGGATCAACTTAATAGGTTGCTGCTCCTTAGGGGGGGTCAAATTAAAAGGCTTGCGCTCAGGATCAGGCGTTATATTGAAAGACTTGCTTATATTAGTAAGAATATCCTGCGGGTGGAGCGAAGTACCCCATACCTCTTCTGGTAGCTTGAACCAGATATATTCTGCGGAAGAAGAAAAGTTGAAGAAATGCAAAAGAAGTATATCAAATATAGTATTACAGAAACCGGAAGCGTCCTCTTTCATGGGGAAAACAGCAGGTTATGTACATACAAGAAACTCATCAGATAGGTTTGCAATGCGATGCAATATGTAGTTCCAGTTTACATCCATGTGCATGTTTTCCTTACGTCTAAAAATGCATGTAGCAAAGGTAATAGATGACGTATGCTTGGGCACAGAGTTCTGTTCAAATAATTTATTTGCGCCTTGATGCCCTGCTGCATAGAAGATATTCTACCTTCTTCGTCTGGTTCATCAATCGACCCATTTTTATCCTCGAAAGTGCCCGTTTTAGAAGCTATCTCATGAGCGTAGCTTGCTGCCCGATACTTATTCTCGTGTAAGCCGATCCCGGGCATGCCTTGCTGAAAGTAATCAGCTAGGGGTACTGACGGCAATCTTGATGCCTGTGGCTCGTTTTCGAACCCTTGAGCGTCGCAATATCTGATTGCATTCTTATGATTACGCGTGCCTGTCACGGTATCCGCCACCTGGGCAGCAGTCCCCCAGTCCCACCATGGGGTGCTCCGTGAACAGTATGGAGAGCGGAGAGTAGTAGGGATTCCGTATACATCACAGGCTAGCCCCCCCGATGATATGGGATACCAATAAGGATTCATTAGGTTACTCAAATTAGTACATGCTTCTTAATGTTATCACTGCTGCTTTCCTGGAGGTACGTGTGGTACTCGTGATGAGGATGCAAATGTTGCAGATACATGCCCCTGCACTCAAAACGTACTGTAGTAAGGTTGACGCATCCAAAGTTCAAGTTAGAGTAAGAGGGGTCTTGAAAAGTACATAGCTTGTCAACTAGCCGAACAGAGTGAATCTGATAGTGTACTCCGAATCCTTCCCCAGCTTATACTGCAGAAATTCTTGAAAAAAAGAGCAGTTTGCTAATATTGATATATAGAGATGCGGAGGATTAATAGCGAACTGCAAAGTAATACAAACATGGAACAGAATATCCCTTTGGTAAATACTTGGAAAAGGTAATATATCCCCTTCTATGCTAAGCTGTATACTTAGTGAAAAAAGCGGACTCCCAGTATTAGGAAAGTGGTATCATTGTTCGAGAGCTAGTAAGAAAATAGTATGAAAAGCCCCACTCTACGTGCGGATGGACTCAACCTGCGGTCACAACTACAAGATGTGGAGGGCTCACATAGGTTATTACTGCATGCAGTAATTCGAGATGCTTAGAATCATCTCTCCCCGCTTCTCGTAGCTATCAAAAAATTTTTTTTAGAAGCTCGTTCCCCTTGCAAAAAGTGTGGTTTGCCTCTAATACATTTATATGAGCATCTCAATAAATATTCATTGCGGTAGCTCGTTATTATCCCAAAGCCTAGGAACCACTAGAGGAATTGATTAAAGAACCATGACAACAGCAATACGGACGCTTGTTTAAGAAATGATTTAATTAGCTTGTGATCCACATGCTGCCTTGGTAATCTTCATACCGTGTAATAAAAGCATGGACTATGAAGTATGGGGAATCGTCAGAATTAAGCAGCGATAACCCTGACTGCATCCAAAGGCTAGCTTTCTTATTCTATCTTGAGCGATTAAGAATAAACCAGGCTGTACATAGCTTCCATTAAACTAATGACTGCATGAGGGGCTGCTAGTGCATAGTGATTGTAATGCACTTGCCGAACGATCCCAGCTTCCTAAGTATGCTTGCGGAACTATCTCTCGACTCCTTCCAGAGCCATCAAAAATATTTAAAGTATGCTAATAATATCTTTTTACCGCATATCGATTTCACTTGGATGATGATTCCGGTGAATAATGGCTCCGCTAAGATAGAATCCTACTTCTTAACCTAAATTATATGGACCTAAAGCCATGAAAAGGAGCTCGAATAATCACCCTAAGTTCGAAGTATATCATAAATGGAAATTCTAAGGGGCATTTTCACTACGAATAATCGTTGCTATCTTCACCCACATGGTTGGAATAACGTGTTAGTACCTTTTTTTCTAGAAATGCAAATTCACATTACTGATGAAAGAGCCAAATGCACTCGAATCGTAGAAGATTCCACTAATTATGATGAGGAATTTTCAATAGGACTTATATGCTCAAATTCGGGCACATGTGCATAGTTATACCTACCCTCTATTTGTGCATGAATAAATTTTACGAAATACCTCGAGGTTCCAGGGGTTCACCTTCCTTTGTGACACCGCTTGACTACTATTGCATCTAAATATAAAATATGGTATATAGGCATACTCACAAGGCAACATCATGCCTCTTGCCCAGACTTTAAAAAGAGATAAGGCATGCTGCCGCTAGCACTATTATCTCTATAATTTGCTGAATCCACTGAAGAACCGATATATTTCATCTATCAGTGAAAAGCGAACCCGCTTTCGAAATGGCATAATAAGTGGACCGGTGCTGACGAAGCAGTATATCATGCTCAATTAGATTACAGGAGTCCGCGTGCACACATGTACGTAGGTATATTTATACGTGCGCCAATGGAAGAATGCGCGATCCGTATGCGGGAATCAGCTAGAGGGTATACCTGAAGTAATCTAGGGCTAGGTTCCATCGAGCATAGAATAGTGTAGGTAGTCTGGTACTGGTTTAGAATAGTTTGAGCATCCTCTAGATTGCTCATGCCTCTTATCGCAGAGTATTAAGGCTGAAAATCTATCTCTAGAACATCGAACCTACCGCCCTGAATTTTTAGGCATTTCCGTTTGAGCTGGCCTCATGTACATGATGCAGGAAGCATTCTTAGAAATGAATGCAATTTACGAAAATAATAATTAGGGGATAATACTAGAACACTGTGCAGTAACCACTATACAGGATGGTACGGCCGTAATTACGGAGGGCGTAATCGCTACACCACGCAAAAATCCTGTGAGAATGCCATTTCTTACACATGAACTTCAGCAAGTCACTAGCCGCTAGCAACCCAGGCAGCAGCATTATGCCATCAGGAATATTTCGCCCGTAGGCATCTGGAGTACTCTTGGTCCATCGGCAGAATGTATGAAACGCAGATTGTGCGCAGCTCATTTCTGAAACACGTTGCAAAGTTGAATTCCAGAGTGCTAGCAAAAACCTATGTCATTCTAAGCATGTTGAGGATAATGAAAACTTCTCGTTGGGAGAAACTAGTGAAGTCAAGTCATTTCTCCCTTAGTTCTAGACATAGAATGCCACAAAAGGTAGAATCAGTCTTCAAATGATTTTTTTCGGGCAGGACATTTCCAGGGGAGTTGAGCGACTGAGGCAATTTTAGAAGCACAGCGTACCTGAGTTACGAAGCGTACTACCGATCCCTTGCATACTTCCAAAAAATTTTATGGGCTTTAACTTCCGCTATACGATTGGAAAATCTATCTAGCTATAAAATGTGGCATGCTGTTTGCGGCTTTAGCTAGCCTGCAGAATGGCTTTGGTTGCAACTATGGCCATGTATACTTCTGCGGAGACCCCGAAGTTCGCATGAACTTTCATGCGATAATAAAAGGCCTTAAGAAATGATTGATGGATGCATTTTGCTTAAGGTATAACGCAAGAATTTGGCCCTTCAGCGCCTCTAATAACATAGGGTATAACCTTAAAGAATACTGAGCAGCCTATTTTGCAGTACCAATTAGCATGATTTGCGAGCTCCCTCTAGCTGGGAACCATTAAAGCCGCAAGAAGAAAAAAATGTCCGTGACGGAAGCACTATTACATCAACTTGACATTTGTAGTGTATGCGAAAAAATTGAAAAGATTCAGTGACCGCAAAAAGTATAATTCCAAGCTGCCAACATTGTCACGATGAGTTGCTTCATACAGGCACGCTGTGCAGCAGCCCAATTCTGTCAATTTTTTTGGCCGTGACTCTATTATGAAAGATTACATGGAATCAAAGATGACACGCTTAGCAGGCTAGCTTTTTGAACAAGCTAACACGCACTCGCTAGTCTTAGCGGATAGCTACGATCTCATCATGTGATGCTATATTTCGCTGCCGGTTGTAGCTAAGCCGTAAACCGCTTTCGAGCCAGCGCGCACTTACTCTTCAGGTGGAAAAAATATAGTGAACAGACAGCGAAAAACAAACTAGAAGTTATTAAATTCGTAATCACGTTCTGTACCAATATGGGGTAATCAGTGGTTAATACTTCGCTTTACGAATAGTAATAAAAGGAAACTTTGAACTTCAGATCTCCGCTAAGCATCAGAATAGTAGTTTTTTATACTAGTGTTACAAATGGAAGAGTCATTAGTCAATCATGCGAAAATTCGCCTGAAACTTCTTCGATCCTGCCAGAGTCCGCAAAAAATGTAAAAAAGCAGACGGATAAATTAAACAGCAAAACCAGAGCATAAAAAGCTGAAGACTAGCATCCCTATAGAAACTAGATACACACCAGGCAAGAAGCATTGGCAGTAATTACCAAGTTGATTCTATAAAGGTTCCAGAAAGGGAAAGCTGTACAACAGAAGTTATTACACCAAAAAAGAAGGGTAAAAATCGCACATACCTGGGGGGAAAAAAGGAAACTCAAGCATGACTCACCATATTTTAGGAATTGTGTGAGTTTAAAATGAATAGTGTCGCTGCTATCCTCTAGGCAGACACATGACACTATGCCTAAATTTGCAGCACGTCAACTTAAACACAAAACTCGAATTTAAGCTCTTTAACATCCAGTAAAAGCCAACCACCACAAGAGCATTATCTTTTTGGAAAAAACGTTAGAAGCGCATGGAATACTGCTTTTGTTTCGTTTCTCTTAATTTTTCAATAATAGCAAATAATTGATTGTTCTCCCTTCACAGTTTTAAATATTTAATCGACATATCTTTCCGTAGCTAAGAATAAACTCCTCAAGTTCTGAAAGTGGTAGCTTACTTGCAAACCCATAGCAACATCACCACAAAAAGCTGGCACTGCCGTACTCACCTAACATAAAGATAAGCTTCACCAACAGTATAAATCCAAAAATTTGCATGATAAAACTTTGAAACATTGCTCACAACTAGTCGTGAGACATGTTACGAGAAAAACATACATTTGAGAAGGCAGATATATCAAAAAGTAGCGAAACAACTTGCTTTTCAACTTTTTCAAGCCCTTCATTTTCATATGCAGGGAGTAACGTGGTACATAAGTACATAAAGCCCACATGAAGGTCTACTCGTGATGGCCATTGGAAGGGATAGAATAAGCAGAATTTCGCTTCTCCCTAGGCACATACTGTCGTCATGTCTGTGCCTTTTACGCTCAAGTACGTAAAAATTCCAAGAGCCATGCTTTCCTTGCTATACATTGCAAAATAGCGTGCAAATCCCGTCATAGCAAAATAGTAGCTGTACAAGAAACGCAATTCCAAAAAGAATAGAAGTGGAACACTCGTTGTTAGCATTTTTTTATTGCTCCAGTGATATAAGTGAATAAATTTCAAGTGGGAGTTCTACAGAGGTAAATCGAAATTCAATTAGGTACCTCCATCCATTTTAGTAGTTTGAAACGCTAATTTTGCTGTACACTTTGGCGTCTAAGCAAGCGAGCCAAACAAAAATATTAGTGGGAAAAGGAAAGAGCCGCTTAAGGCTGAAATAATTTTTTTCGAAAGAAAGTATACTTCAGGCCTCCTGAGGCTAGAAAGTATGTTTCCCTATTAAAGTTATAGGAAAGGCATACTTATAGCGGAAGCTCCATATAAATTTTAGTAGCTACCTAGAAATTACATCATAGAACGACATATGAGGGAATATCTGTCTGAAGGGCAGCTAAATTAAAGCACAGTTCTGTCAATTGAAAGTATAATTGTATCCATGTAACTTTCGGATAAAGCTTGTGTGCAGCTGGCTGTAGTTAACCTTCTAATATAGACTCGTCTGCTTCATGATGCTTAGGAACTCGTCTTCATTAACTGAACGCAACACCAAATTAGATATAATGCCTAATGCTTTCTAGAATTAGAATGTGAGTTTTCCGACTAGCCTACACCCAAAAAATCCTCATTTAGTAATTCAAATTTGAAAAAAATAAACAAGGCGAAGGATAGGCAAATAAGAAGATTGTTTCAGCGCGCTATATTGAAATGATGAAACCAGCACCTGGAATCTCTCGAGAAAAATGGAATACTACATCAAAATAAGCCAATTGGGTGAAGCACAAAACCGTGCGTTTTCAGGATTAAATAACTCAGCAGCTGCATTTTAGTGCAAGAGAACATACTTCTAAATTAAACTCTATGCTGCCTAACACCCTTTCCGCGCGCTTAAGGTAACTACAGCCCAAAGAAAATCCCATGTGTGTGTTGCTTGAAAACTGAGTAAATTTGTTCAATATAAATCCACTCCCCCAACAAGCATCAATAACTAACTTTCTCCGTCTAAATCCTTGTCGAACTCATCAATCATTGCCTGTAGCTCATTATCGGACATATTTTCACCCTAAAGTAAACAAAAGACAATAAAAGCATATCAAAAGAAAAAAATTATGACGGGAAGACATTAAATGTACACCATATACTTTGCATAAGCTTTAGCGTGCAAAAGTGATAAATAGTCGTGCCTTCTGTCAAAAAAATATTGCTAGAAACCCAAATGATAATACAATCAGCGCTCCAATAGATTAGAAAAAACCTTATGCATATACAGCCAGAAAAACGCTTGACAAAAAAGTAAAAAGATTCAGTTGTTGAGATAAAAAGGCATAAGAAAAGAGCTTACCAACTCACGAGCAACCCGACGCAGATTCTTTAACGAAATTTTTCCTACAAATAAAACGAAAATATGCATCACCTCTACTAACAGCTGCTTTGAAAAGTGGTAAAAAACAGTGTGGCTGAGCACAAGATACAAAAAAATATTTTTCAGTTGGGATAATTAATTGTTCCAACCAAGTTATTTCATTAAAGAAGCTGCTTTTAAATTTTTAAAGCGAAGAATGAACATAATACGGATACTGATGGCATCGACCCTTTTACCTGTTCCATCGTCATCGAAAAGCTTGAAAGCTTTCATAATTTCTTCCACTGGATCCCTTTCCAAAATCTTCTGAGAGACTGTGTAATTGCGGTGATTAACATATGAAGAGGCGTTGAAAAAAGCAAAATGGCCACGAGCAATGTGAGAAAGACACCATTAGATAATGCATCATCTGAAGCTATCAAATCAGAGTTATGCTATCTAAAAGGAGGAGTTGTGTGGTAGACAGCAATTCGAAATGCAAATGCTAGCACACAAAGAGATGAAAAATGTCAATAGAGGATCTTTCCAAGTCTGAATGAAGCAGATACTTTAACTATAAACTTGATGAATACTACACACCATAAAGCATTCAAGCTTCAGCAGATGGAGTGCATGCAGGAATAGTACAAAAATTCCAGCTTCCCGTATATTAATAGCTCGCCCTAAGCTCAAAGGGAAATGATTAAAATGGCATCTTAGGCAACGGCACTGTTGAAAATAGCCCTGACCCATCCTCTGCCATGATGCTTAAATCTGGAGAAAATATTTTAACCCAGCTCATGTACTATAAGGAGCTTACGTATCTCTTGGAAATCGTTATATTCTATATATCCTGTCGCTCCCTTATCATACTCCTTCATCAGCTCAAGCACCTGATCCTTCTTGACATTGAAACCTAAGGCTCTCATGGCAACCTGATGAATTACCTCAAAAAAAATCAATGAAAGAAGGAAATATAGCGTAATGCAAACAAAAGAAGAGGGTATCGTTGCAAAAAAGTGAACCCACAGAGCCAATGGTATTGGGAAGAAGCAGCGAGATTTTAGTTGTCTCAGCAAATAGGGTCAAGGCTAAAGAAAATACATTCAAGCATTGCACTCAACTTCAATAAAAGAGCATATCGACCACAACAATATATTCTGTCCTAACTGGAATAAGCAGGCTGCGCATCACACCAAAAAGCGAGATAATATTTTATTGTTTAAGATCTACGAAATATCATTTCAAGTGGTATCTATGTAGCGAATTGATAAAAATTGAATGTCTATTTCCATTGAAGTCTTAAAATAGCGACCTTGAGCTCTTGATAGTCTATCTTTCCAGTATGGTCCGTATCAAAAACATCAAAAGCCTCTTTTATCTCTTTTCGCTGCTCTTCGTTAAGTTCCATTCTCTTCGACCTTTTTCCAGGACCAAAGCCGACCCCACCTCCGACCATACCCCTTACTCCAACATTTCCCAATGGATTAAAAGAGCTTGTGCTCTGTTCGACCTTTCTTGGAAGCATTATGGTGGCAAAAATAGTAGGCTAAGAACGGAGAGTTAAGGATCCGGGAATTATATAGGGGTTTGCTCACGCAAGAAAGTACCGGCGTTGCATGTGCTATTTCAAAAGAAGTATCACCCCAAGCTTTCTTCTTGAATTTAAAAAAAATCAAGGGTTAAGCTGAATGAAACCACTATCACCATTAGGTGTGTTATACCACACTATGTGCTAGGAATGTAGCGATCTGGGCAACATTAGGCTATTCTTAGAAAAAGAAAGCCAGCTAAATAAGTAATGTTATGGTGCAATTGAGTACGTCACAATTATCGTAAAGTCGAGAGTGATGCACGAAGGTAAAATATCGCTTGGAAATGAAGCAAGGGGCAACAAAAATTAATCATCACTTCCAAGACACAGAAAACCCCCCCGGCTTACTACATAGAACATAATCTTGATAAAACGTCGTATGTGGAAGCAGAGTGTTTAACTGAGAGCTGTGATAGCTGCGTTATCATATAACGTGTTTTGCACACATCATGAGTACATTACGGCATGGCTGAAGTTGTCGAAGATGTCATGCATCATCTGCCTCATCCGTATCATCAATATCCTCGAAAAAAATCCGCGAAGTGTTGGCAACGACTCCTTCAACTATGTTCTTGCATATCTAGTTCCTCTTCAGAGAAGGGTGGTAACGCATCCTAGCCGTGCACATGACAGGGCTTTATCATGCGCAATGTTCCTAGTGTAGACACAGGCCACACGAATGCGCATATCCAAAAAATGTTAAGCTCGTGCTGCTATGAGATTGGTAATATCCTGAGTAGCTCCGCGCTACGTTAACGCAGCTTGACACACTTTTAACAAACGATGTACAGAGAAGAGTCTCGTAAGAAGTTAGTAATAAGAAGCGTAGCATAAGCAATTGTCAGTACTTCTAGTTGAAGGCATGTGATCCGATACAGGATAAATTTCAATCCTATCGACACTAGTTCTAACATTGCCAAAGAAAGCTTAACCTTCCAAAGCTGTTTTCCGAAAGGTGTACCGTGGGACGAACTGTTTCAATCTAGCATTTTAGTAATACAGCGGACGGATGATTCGTCCGAAAAACCAGACCCTCATGATTCCTTATCAATAAAATAGCGGAGAGCTGCTATATCTCTCAATTACGATACAGGTAGAATATATCCAAGGGGCTATGGTAAGTCTAATTTTTGTTCCCTAATGTCTCCATGGCTTATTTTATGCCATGACTCAGTATAAAAGTCACAAAAAAATCTGGACATGGGTCTGGACATGGGCGAATGCTAACGAAAATAACTTGTTTATTCTACTGATAAAATCCGCAGTTTTCCCCATTGCTCATCTGGCGCTTCGTACGTCTGCCTGCTAGGTAACGAGCACGAGTAATTTTATTCTAAGTGATTTTATGAAGTTATCGGGTATATCTTTGCCAGGTCCGAGTTAGCATCCTCTGGCAACAAGTATCGTTGACGATACATTTGGGAGTATAAAATCACATTGTAACTACTGGGGGCATCTTTTTAGAGCGAGAAAGAAGGTTTCAAAACCATGGTTCGGTTTCACTTGGTTGTCCTTAAAAGCTGCGTGCGCTGCTTTAATTCTAAATATCGTGAGTATCAAGACGCCTTGTCTCATCAAAAATATGACCTCACTTGCTGGTTAGTAAGCCTCATCCTTATATCGACTCCACCTCCGATACCGTGGATACGACTAATATCAGTGTAGATAACTAGCGCAGAAAACAGAGATAATAAAAAACCGCTAAACTTACACTATTGAATGGATTCACCGTAGCTGCGCATATCCCGTTGAGCGATAATCGTAGTCAGCTCAGATTTGGCGCAGCTTTATTTTTTGCGCGATACATAAGCTTCGCCTTTCCATTGTTGCTTTATGCTATTATAAAGCGTAGCTGCATTCATAATGGAAAAATAGATTCTTAACCACTATTATAAGGCCCATTGCAATTGGCTTTATTAGAAAAGAGCATGAAACTGCGCGCGCCTGTTTCTCCTCAAAACAACCTCCTCAGTCTATTAGACGGTCGTAGAAATTGGGAGTTACGATAAATTTTTGTGATTTTTTGAATCCGCCATGATTGCAGGATGTTCATAGTGCAATCTTCGGTCAGCTATACTCCTTCGCCAAAAGGAAAATTCTTTTTTCCATTCACTCAAACATAGAATAGCGGCGGCACCAGCTATTACATTAAGTACGCAGATAACCGGCATTACTGTCCTCAATTGTTCATGTAAGTACATATCTCTTGTAACCTCAAAGAATTGACGAAACTCAATCAATGTGGCTATAGCCACATTATATTTTCTGGCAAGTAAACACTCAGAACCAAAGTAGAGGCATTCCAACGACATAGTTTTACCTCAAACCCAATTAATTTCTCAACTTCATTTAGGGATAGGTCAGGCGACTTCAAAAATAAAATTCTTTTCGGATTGTTATTTAGCAGCATTTTCAAGGGTCTTAGCTAACAAGTGCGAAAAAGATTAAAGATAACCTGTGACCCGTCATCAGATTTTGAAGTATATAAGAGCCTACAGTAAGGCTAGGAACGTAGAATAATAGGTATCAAAGCTCGTGGAATACAGAGTTAATACTTGTAATAAGCCTGCGTTAAGTTTCTCGATGATGCAACTAAGTGGCCTAAAATCACTTGATAGCAGAGAGCTAATTGACACAAGGTTCCAGGGTTTCGAGAACATTTTTCAGGTCAGTAGGAAGAGGGGATTCGAATGTTTGTAACGTTCGATCTCCAGGTAAATCGTGAAAACTGAGGGCTGTGCAGTGCAGAAAATGCCTTGGGCACCAGGTTAAATCTTTCAAAAGTTGCCGCTTTCCTGGAAGAATATAAAGAGCGCGATATCATAAACGCCCAAAAAAAAAAAAAATACGTTAGCCGCTCACCGTGTGTTGTCAAAAAAAAGGAGAAAAATCAAAAAATCACAGAAAGAAAAAAGCCGCAGAAAAAAATATAATTATGCCAAAAGAGCTTGCCTCGAAGCTTGTTTCACTCAGATGAAAGGAGCATCATATTAAACACACAGATGACAAGTTAAATTTAAGTTGGTGGTTGTGTGCAACCAAAGCTTAGGGTATAAGCGCGACACTACAGAAATAATTCAATACAGAAAATAGTGAATTTTTGTAAATCAAGAATCAAAAACTTCTTGTTGCCAATGCAACAATATCGACTAATGGGTGTCATGACTAGCTCTACGTGCACCATAGAAAAAGGGAGAGCTCGTTTATCTTGGTACCTCATGATATAATTTCATGACAAATTAATAATATTACGAAAGTTTATGTGGTACAAAGTGAATTAATAAATAATAAGAAATATATTATAGATAAAATCAAAGAAGGCTCTTATCAAGCTAATAAAAAGTGCTACTAAAAATCTAAAAGAAATTAGAAATACTACAGGAATTTATATCCAAATTCGTTCACCCTAATACTATATAAACATGTGCATTATCAAAGTGTGCCACTGTAAAAATCGCAATAAATAGTATTCCCACATAAAAAATATAAGATTTAATTTGCCCTATTTTTGCTTCAGTAGTATCAAAAAATCCTTGCCTAGTGAATATTTTTTGTCCGAGACAACCGGAAAGCCCAAATTTGCCATCTGGAGTCTTATTTGATGCGTTCTTCCTGTCGCTATTTGAATCTGGCAGAGCGAGTAGATCTCATCGGCAAAGCCTGAAAAAAGCCAACTTCTCGCCAAGATTTTTTAAAATTATATTTCAATAAATGGTCTTATTAGACCTAATTATAGCCTTTAATGCGAAAAAAATTGTAATGGCAAAAATTTGAATTCTTCTTATATTCACTTGATTTTTAAAGAAAATTTAGCTTCCAATAGGGTGAAGGAGCTGCTCAAAATAATAAATTTACAAAGGATACAACTAATTCCAACTAATTCATCGTATCACTGCTTAGCACACTATTGTAAACTTGTTTTCTGCTTAATTATATCAAGTGCACACGCAAGCATAAATATCATTGTTTAGAATTTAAGACAAAAAAAGTAATGGAATAGACCATGTATGTACAGCGAGTGCAAATTTTATCCCATAGGCTGCCTAAAGGTTTAAAAGTATAATATACAGTAATTCAACTGTGGAGAAGTATATGAAAAAATTTTTTCTTGCGAGAAAAATTCAGCACGAAATTACTAGAGGAGATCTGCTCCAGCAAAAATCTCCTTCAGCATTTTCTCTACTAGTCTCAAGGCCACACTAAAAAAAACATTGCCAGCAAACTCATGTCTTATAAAATATCCCTCCATATACCCAGGATTCATCGCTGGACTGCAGTCTGTAGCTTTTTATTTTTCATCCTTATCAAGCTAATTTTTTGTGGAAGCTATCTGGGTTTTAAATACCCTCAAATATAGGATATTCGCGAAAATATGGAGAGCACGAAGATGCCAATAATACAAATTTACAAATTTTATCCGCAAAATTATACTGACCAAAGTAAAAAATACCAGGAAATTAACTATCTGAAAACCATTGATAGCCTAAAAAAGCTACAATCACAAGAAATACAACGCCTTTTATCCCAGGACAGTAAGTCACCAGGTAAAAAACTGTAGAATACATAAAGAAATACGCCTGATCCAGATCCCACCCATAGCTTGACAAAAAACACCTTCACTCACCTGATTTATGCTTATACCAGCTGATGCAACGGTACCTAGCAAGGGCTATCTGTAGAGATTCAGTATCGGACAAAGCAAATTATATAAATTTAATTACAGTGTGAGCAAAATTAAGATATATAGAGAATACAAAAAGCATCATTTCGACCTAAAGCTGCACAAAACTGAAAAAGGGATGTAAGCACACACAAGAAAAAACAAACCAACAGAAGGAGTAAAAAAAAAAGTTTAAAACATACCTGGCCTGAAACAGGATCCTCTTTGCTAATAAGAGAGTTAGTCTCCGAATTTTTATTAGTACTCATCCTAGAGAATAGATAACAAGATGAACTCTTGGGGGCCTTGGAGATAGCACCATGAACTAAGCAAAGGTATTCCTTACCGACTGCATGACATTCAAAGAGAAGCCGGAGTAGGATCAGGGCCTTTGCGCTCCGAGCAATCAAAATAGGGCCTGGGAGAATAAAAAACAGCAACATTAGAAAAAAGTTGAAGAAAATCATATCTTGTTAGAAAGAGAGAAGATTATGCAACTAAAGGGAAAATGCGAGAAAAGAGCACTAGCCATTTTGTGAAAAAGCGATTAGAATAAAAATTCCATCCTTAAAAAAATGATAAAATAAAATCTCCCGACTTAGTAGCTGAAAAATGGCAAACGAAAACAAAAATTTTCACAACCAAACAAATCTGGAAAATTCATATAATTCATAAAAACGGCAAAAAAATCCTCAACATAAGCAAATAGTTGAAAAAATGGGTATAGTAGCAGCAATAGTAGCAGCAATACTAATACTAATAACAGTATTAATAAAAAAACAATACTAATGATATCATAATACAATACCATTAAAAAAAAATAATGCCATTAAACTACCACTAGTCTCAGCATCCAGTCGGTGGCATATGCCATAATGAAGCGCCTTTTTGTCAGCCTCCCCAAAATCAGAAAATTTTTCATCTAGAAAAGAAGCAAAGGATTTAAATTTTTCCTGTCGAGGAGCAGCACGATGATCTCCATCTTCAGAATTGCTGCGTTTACGCCTATACTTTTTCGCCAGCTTTTTTTCATCATGGCTCTCCGTTTCCTCTTTAAAATTTCGGAATGGGTTGACCACCCAAAAGGCTGGTTTAAATAAAACCTAGAAACACACAGAAACATCACAGGCAGCACTTAAAGAGTCTTTCTCTGTAGTCTGGCCGATTTTCCTGGGGTTACGAGCAAAAAGATGGAAACAAATGCTGTACTGGTAGGGAGAATGACTTTCAGGCATTTATATACGATAGCTCAGCATGTTTCGGTTAAAGAGGAACAAATATTATCCCTCCTCAATGCAGAAAAGATCTTTTCTGACGACAAATTTGTACAACTGAATGTTTCTAACGGGTGCATGAGAGTCATGCTATGGAGTACCGCTAAGTCAGAAGCAAAAGTATAAAGCAGCTTACATTAATTAGAGCGTCTTTAATACTAAGACGCCAAAGTATATAGCAGCGTAGATTCATCAGCGTGTCTTTTGCCATTCTTTATAGATGTAAAACATAGACATATGGAAAAGCCATCGGTAGAAAATATCCAGTAACTATCAATGGTAAGGACACGGGCAATGAATTTACTTCAACAGCACAATCATGCATGAGAGCCACCAGCGAATTTCTAAGAAGCATAAGAATAAATGGTTTTGGGATAAACCGTAGCAGCAGGCTTAGGAAATGCCCAAAGCTACAGAGCGATTTCATGATTTTTATTGCCACTTTTTTATGGATTATTAGCTTCCCCAGCAAAGATTTTAATGCAAAAAAAAGAGAGGAATTTGCACATTTTGAACCTAAAATAGGGATAAGCTTTGAAGGCATTGAGCAATCGAAGATGAAAATGCTTTGTATTGACAATCAAGTGCAGGACATAGCTTTAAAGGTATCTTGAATGCCGAACAGATCATCAAGCTCATCAGGTCACCACCAAGTTCACCAGATAGAGACAGCTCTACTTTCAAAAGAAGAAATTAAATCAAGCATTTTTAGCCAAAGGCATAACAGAACAACTGGTATATATCAAATTTGCTTTGAAAGTTAAGCACAAAATTATTTCTCTTACCATGTATTCATTAGACTTAAATAAGACTTCAACAGGTTCATCTTTCAACATGTGACAACCAGGAAGCATATCTGAACTTGTTTTTTGGACTCCCTTCAGAGAAGCATAAGGGAAACCCTCTTTAGGAGCGTACTTGAATTCCTTATCAGAAGCTTCGCTCAAACTAGAAATGGTATCAGGAAAGAGCGGATTTTCAAAATCAGGAAAAAATCTTAATTTTTCCTCTTTCTTGGCAATGCCATCTGATTTATAGCATTCTTGCATACCTAATTTTATTTTTGGTGAGTCTAGGTTTTCATAGGAAACACCATTTTCTGTCTGTTCATTCTTATTTAGTTCACTATCACAACAAGAATCAGCGCTTTTCATATTTTTATTGCAATCCTTTGCTAATTGAGTATTCAACCGAATACTCTCATTATGAGGAGTTTGCTGTGGCTCGAAAACCGCGGTAGCATCTTCTATTCCAATGCTACGAGAACCATATCCCTGGCGTAGCCATTGAGTGAATACTGTCGGATTTTGAACGGAAGAAAGTAGGCAAGCGAAGCTACTAAGCGTGGCTTCAAGCTCACTCTGTCCCGTTATACTTAGGCTGAGGCTGTTGAATATTCGACATACATCCACAAAGCTTGTAGCCTTCAAAAATTTGCAGGCATTTTCATTATTCTGCGAAGCGGTTTCTAATCGTCTTTTCAACTCCGAGCAAACCAGCGAATGAAATTTCGCGATTAAAACTACTATTTTTGAGGCACAGCACCTAGAGGGAGATACAGCTTTACCATAATATTGTTCATCAATTTTTTGTATTTCACGTAAAAAAAAGTCAAGCTGAGAAACTGCTTGCTCGTGAGCAGGAACCTTAACTTTCTTCGACATATCATATGCAAGGTTCGCCTCCTGAAGGTCTGATTCAACAGGGTAATTCAGTTCCCGCACGTGCAGTGGGAAAATAATTTCTAGGGATGAACTTTCAGCCCTGTCTACTGCTTCTTTAGCAGGAGATATGAAAGAAGCTAAATGGCACTCTGCAATCCCATATTTTTCTGCTGCAGTGCCAGAGGCTTGGCATGCTGTAGGCAACCCAGATATGCTAGATTTAAAGACATTTTCTGATGGTTTGATTGACATTCCAAGCGCAGAATTGGTAGTACTATGTGATTCACCTTGCGATGCAGCTGCTGGTATCTCAGTGTCGCTCCATTCACTGAAAAATTTACGAGGCATAATCGGCTTTTTTAAAGGACTTGACATATTTTCACAGTCCTTCATAGGAAAAGGGAAAAAAAGAGAATAAATTTGTTCCTTACCAAATTGCAAAAACTTCCTGTCTGGAGATTCATTAGGGGAATTCTGGAAAAACTCTCCAAATAGACCATTGAAGGCGGGAAGAGAAGCGAGTGAAAGAAGATTTAAGGAGTTACAGAGATAGCTTAACTCTTTAAGAGACAGCTTGCGTACGTCCGGCCCATCTTCAGGCTCAGAATATGCGAAAGAATTCCGTAAAAAGCCTTTTAATAAGATGCAGCACAAATGTTCATCAATTTTGCGACATAAGGACAGGCCCAGAATCATATTGCAAATATCTGGAAAAGTGTGTGAAGCTGAAAAAACAGTCCGGCCCTTCGGACTCCGTGTTAAGCCTCTAGAAAGACTCAAGTCAAACTCGCCTGTAGCATTCCTGTTGGCAACTACGTTGCAAGTGTTCAAGTTTGAACCACAGGGTCTAGATGCTGCAAGAATATAGAAAAAATTCTACTCAAGCCATGCGATATTGTAGATATTGCAAGAACAAAGACAAAATTGTACTGATGCCAAGCGATAGTGTAGTTGCATGGAATCAATCCTGTTATCTCAAGGCTCTTTGGACTACAAAATAAGAAAGCCTTTAAAGCATCTTACCTTTCGAATAAACGGAAGAGAGCTGTACATCTCCACGATTTGTTATAGAATCCTTGTTGTAGCATTCTTTCATCTTCACTAATCTTGAGGTGACCTCTTGATGAAGCAAATCAGGACGATAAAATTCATTCTTAATCTCGTACTGCGTCTGACCTACTTCATCATTTCCGCTTTTTTTTCCGCTTGAATTTTCTTTTGTATCACTAGCAAAGACCGTATCATACCATGAAAATACGTACAATATTTCATCTTTAATGAGATTCAAAAAATCTTTAGCTGGAATATCATTGGACAGGAAGGCCCACATTAAGTTACATAGCTGGTGACTATTAAATGATGAGAATCTTAGCGCTGCGAGAGAAGCTATTTGCTGCAAGACATTTACCTTCAAGGGACTATTAGGGGTCTTACTAAAAGACCAGGCTAATATAGATAAGGCAGGTGGGTCAAAGTTTCGAAGAGTTTGACACGTCAGCTGAGATGCAAAATGAATGAAGATGGAGTTGGCTAAATTTGAAAGCTTCGTGAGGGCCCTACTTTGCTTTATCGCCTTATCTGTATCAGATGCATATGTCTGCAAGAGTGTAATTCCTTGAAAATCTTCATGCTTCAACTTTTCATTCCTGCTCGTATTACTAGTAGTAGAAGAATCAAATGGCTTTTCTTGCCTATCTTTAGCATGTAAAACGGCTCTATGCTTTACCAAGAGTGCTACGTTTGCATTGGAGACAGATAAATTAACTAGTGCAGTGTCAACTAATTCTGATTTTTTTAAATTTTGTATCCACGGCGTTGAAGTTGATGTAACTCCCAAACCTGCTTCTAAATCTAACATGGCTGCACAACTGGAACTTTTTATGGTGCTTGAAAGCATATCTACCGTTGAGTGTGAGCCATCACTGAGATTGCTCCAAACTTGTGGTCCAAGTTTAGTAGCGACCTTTTTTTTCCTGCTAAACTGCTCATTTCCAGAGTGCTGAGCTCCAGATTGCTCTTTGGAAAAAAAATTGTGGCTTGTAACTGAAGGTAGGCAAATGGGGGTGCCTTTCTCTGGCTCTGCGAGAGTACCGGGTCGCACTATATAGGAAGAGTTTATATTGCTTCGTAAAGTAGAAAAACACCAACAAATATTCATAACGTCCAAGTAAGAAAAATTCTCGTTTGTCTTTGTCGCATTATCCTTTGAAAGCTTTGTCTTCTTGCCTATGCCAAAACGAAGCGCTCTATATACCAGAAGAGAGAGAAGCGTTTCATCGAGCAGTCGAAGGGAGCCCAAAGACCAGGCGACTGAAGACAGTACTCTTGGAGATGCATCTTGTGAAGTTGCTTCAGCTAAGAGCTTAATGATTTTTAAGCGTAGAGCTCGGAAAAGATGATGTTCAAATAATGCTACCCTCTGCTGACTCAAAGAACTGCGTTCCGATAATGCTGCCTTCGCGTTGATATTCTCAGAGCTTTTCCGATTCCTGTATTTGGGGATAGAAGAAACGGTTACATTATCGCTTGATGCATTCTTCTGAATTTCATATTTTCGCTCAGTCTTCAACTGATAAGGTTTCAAGTCAAGCACACCAAGGTTGCTTCGCGTATTGAAATCTGAAATATTGGTAGTTCGAGCTACATTATGAAGAGCTGTTGACAAGTTAATCGGGTCCATCGAATTTAGCTCGGTACGAACAAGCCGCAACACTTCTGCAGGTTTACGGCATGCCGCCAGCTTTGAGTTCAGCACCCGTGGAGGGATAGGTGCCCTAGGAACCATTAAGCACTGCGATTGAGGGTATAAAGATTTTGCCGCCGCAGTAAGAATTTCTATAGGAAGACATATACACCGTCACATATACAGCTGAAGCTAACATTCCGGGTAAACCTCTAGAAAAGCTAACTAAAGTCAAACTTGTCTTCCTGGCTTATGCTTAGAACACACCATAGAACGCATTGATGACTTGTCACCAAATATCACAAGTTTGAAGCTAATTCATCCTTAGTTAATCCAAGCTCTTTAAAACTTACAAATTTCGAGAAATTACTCGCAGCATTGTCTTGCAATGGCCTCTACTACAAAAATTTGGATTTCATACGCTACCAGGGTAAATTTTAGGGTGAACATCTATACATCCGAATCAATTAAGACTACATTCCTTTTGTAGACAGCACTCTTCTGCTTTTCAGTGGCATAAAATGCTTCTCTGAAGTTCACTCGCAAAAAAGGGAGCCCTGATGCTTTCGAAAGCACCTCCTAACCCTTAAATGAGAGACGAAAAAAGGCACGCGTTTCTTGTTTATACATTTAATCGGCTTACGATCAGCTCGCTGCTTTGCAATTCTTCAATATCTAGAATTCGCCTTAGATTCCAAAGCTTTTTTTGCCGATTAGCTGCACAGCAACCGACTCATATTATACATTCATAAAAGAAAGATTATCTGAAGGGGAAATAGATCAATCCAACTACCTGAGCACTGATAGAATTCCCCATTTTGTCGCAGACTAACCCTGTATCCCATGCCCTCTGAGGCTGTAAAGAAATAGCGTACTTCCCATCAATAGCGGCCTCCATTCATTATTGAGCCCATGCAAATGCTTTCTGCTCAACTAAGGTGCAGAGATTATCATAGGTGCCAGGAAAAATAGGGCTAACCTCCCGAAAATATCGTGATCCTCTGCCCTTTTGATTAACACAAGAAAGCAGGGCTCTTAAGTGGACCATTAACCTGCTCATGAATAACTTACAAGGTAAACTGCGTCATGAAAGATATGCTAGTTACCGTCAAAAGGTGCCAACAAGCCGCCATTATCCATGAGTCCGAGAGTGGTATTCCGCAGCCCCGAGAGTGCAATAAGAAGGAACAGTTGAGAGAAAAAGGAAATCTTGTATTCACAGAACTATAGCTTTATTATAGGGAGCCAAGAGGGAAGAAGAAGTAAAGCAGGGATAAATGTAGCTGCATGGAGCTTGGGTACTCTACATTCATAAGGACTTCTTTATGCATTATGCAGTACAGGATGAGGATGCATACTATTTTGAGGCGGTAGAGTGAGGAGCAGTGACCATCGTGGATAATTGGCGTGCTCATTCGCAATAAAAAGCAAGGAAATTTTGCACGCTAATGTAGATCCTTTCAGCACTATCGTGAGCCTACAAGAAACGACTCCGAAAGTTGGTCCGTGTCGAATATTTTTTTAAATGCTCTTCAATTTTCATCATGAAGAATGGCAGCACACTAACTTCTCTACAGGCGGCAGTTACGATGCCATGCATTGGAAGAACTCTTTGTGGCCTTCGATCAAGTTTGAGATTCCCTTTCAACTTCATCTACCAATATAAACAAAACAGGTAGTAGCTTTAGCCTCCTGAACCTCCGGGAGGCACACTCTAAATTGGTACTACTGGCCTTGCACTCATATGCCTTCCTTACAAACCTTAAACCACCATGACTCCCTGCTAGCTACGGAATGGTAATTTGCAGCTTATAATTCTGCGGCTACCTGCTACGTATTGCCTCATTATTAAACCCTTTAGAATTTGCTGGTACTGGCCTCCGAGGGCAATCTGTAACGAGCGATGCAATGTAGTTGCAAAGGCGTACCGACATCTACTGGTGACACGCGCGCAGCCGTTAAGGCAGCAGTGCTAGTATTACGACGTGACACGGTTTCGTTTCTTGCTCGTTCCAAATCATTGCACCCAACGTGCCCCACACGAAGCGCATTTAAGACATGGCTGCAGCGACTTGTTCATACCCATTTTCAGTTTTATAGTCATTCAAAAGTTTTCCCAAGGTGTTCTGCTCGCTTATTTGAACTAGTAAAAAAGCAGACGTAGAGAAGAGAACTTTGCGGCGGCGGAAAATAACTCTTTTTGGCCCATGCTCAGCGCATAGACGTAAATATATTCAAGATACCCTCACCAGCACTGGTCTTAAACTTGAAGTCTCAAATAAATATCCAAGTTGGAATTTTCTCTTCTCAAATTTAAAGGTTCATTCTAAATTTGAAAGGAGTATAATTGTAGCGGCGGTTTTTTCACTATGAATAATTGAAGCTTTTAGCACACTGCTATGCCAAAGAAATCGTGAAAAAAAACCCATGGGCAAGAGTTAGCCATTTTCAAGTCTGCGCTTTTCAAGTATGATAGAACCTTGCTAAAGACCGCGTTCCCAATTTTTTTTATATAACACGCTATAGTTTTGTTTTTGGTGACAAGGCGGCGTCTGGTTACTCGTAAATTAACTATTTAATACTTTCCTAATGGAAACATATTTTCAGTATGATTTTAAGGGCAATTTGCGTGACGGCAAGGATTTTGTAAGAATTTCATTCTATTTTTTTGTTTTTTGAGGGGCTCATCATGAAGATTGTAAAAATAAAACGTAGAATAGCCTTTGCACAGCAGGTCTTAAGTCTTTTTTTTTAGCAGTAACCGTAAATTTGACCTAGTATTACAAAAAAACCCATTCCTTGCTGATATAAATAGTACCCTGCACCACTTAGGCCACTTTATATACTCACCAATGGAGTATTGCTAAGCTATTCATCGTTAATTTCTGTTAGTAGCACCTAGAATACTGAAGCATGCTTCCAGAATAATTGATCGTTCACTGTTTTTACTTCGTCTGGCAATTTCTCAGCATGAGGATTTACCATATTTCACATGATTAAGTTGATTTCAAAATTGATTAGGACATAAATTTCAAAGCTGCTTCGCAAATACTATTTAGAGTGGCTTGCACGGCAATGTAGAGTCATGCATACTTTTTTGAGAAGCCTTCAAACAATTCTTATCGAGATGAAATTCTTTCTTTTCATTCTATTTTTAATCTACCCGCGAGTGCATGAAATAAGCTGCTTAGTATATTCATACAACAACATTGGAAAAAAAGCAATAAAAGCCTGAGTGAAACATCTCATTAATTCCCCGCACGATGCAACCTCTACTTCTTAAGCTGCTGAAATTTTATACTAGAAGACATTCTCATCTGGGAAACTAAGCTGGTTTCTGTCACCCTCAAGGATATATATTTTTAGACGCTCGCAATTTCCTATAATTTATGAAAATTTTGCTTAATCCTAAAGCATATTATACAATTAGACTTACGTATTGATGCTACGCCTACTATGAACTTCAGTACATAATGATAAAAATTTTCAGTCTACAGTCTTCTTATACCACGGTTATTCGATTATAACTACTAGGTTTTACTCCAGGCAAAGATAGCTTTCTAAGTTTAAAGACTATTTGTTTAATATGCTTCACTTTATGTGGATCTTAACTTTTTCTAATGGAAAATCATTTCTACAATGAACTAATTCAGCTTCATGGTATAACTTGGTGGCAGGGTTTTCTTTATGTACTGGCAGCATCATGGTTTCTCCCGCTTCTTGAAGCTGAAGAATTTTCTAAAACATATCTTGAAGCTTTAACATTGCAGGTAATAGCGAACTCTTATTCCCCAAGAAGAGTGATGACTATAAAACCTACAGGAGCATATTGTTTTGGGATATAACATAAGGGTTAAAGCTAAGCTTTTAGACGACGATCCCCATGTATAGGCGAATTTTTATGTTTTCTCATGTAAATTAGTTCGCATGTGAGCTCCAAGCCTGATATTACCGGATTAAAAGTATATTAAAACATAGTTTCGAAGGTTTATTTAGCCGCTATAAGCAGTGCTTATAATTAATGGGATAGATATGTACAATATCGTGGAATTGCTTAGCGAATCTTTGGAGTCACTGAATTTTGATATCCTGTTTCAACAATAAGGAGCTATTTTTTTCTAGTATTTGTCAAAAGGTAGCACTTCGAATATGCCAAGGACAAAATATTTTCAATACTCTCGTGAGTGCATATGATGAGTTGGTATAACCAATTTAAGAGCATGGGTAGGAAAGGAGATAGCTACGTCAGCGTGTTTAAGGGCAATTCTTCTACCTCTATTGATAGTTCAATCAAAGTCTTTACGGCCTTCCGGGAAGTCTTATTTTCATGAGAGAAGCAGAAATACTTCAGTTTACTAGTAAGTTGTTTAAAAGTAATAATTTCTGCTTCGCCATTTTTTAATCGATAAAACCCTTTCCCTCTAACATGAAAAGTTGACTTACCTTACCGAGATTTTCATGGCTAATATGGACGCTTGGTGTCACTATAAAATTATACTTTTTTTATTGCTTTTTGGATCTAACATCTACGTTGTTTGTCACATTAAAACAGCACTTGCTTCTTTCTATTTTTTTTCAATGGAGTAACATGACCGTTTCTTCTCTTTCTTGAAGATTCCAGCAGGTTTACTGCTTTAAAATCCCTTTAGCCATGAAGGAAAATCTTAAGACTACTTCAATTAAGTTGCCGCAGGAGAACGAAAATGATATTGAGCGACGCGCTTCGCATCGAACAACTAGCGAAGAATTTGCACTGCATGAAGAGGGTGAAAGTTTTGACTCGGTATCCAGCAGCGAAACTGGCACAGGGACAGCACAATTTCAACTATACCAAGAGGCTGTATGCCATTCCATTGAGAGTTCAGATAACCAAGAGCCACGAAAGCATGGCGGCGATGACTCAAATAATTTGAAAAAGCTTACGTCAGAGCGTCAACGCGGTTATCTTCTCGGGCTTTCTGAAGTGATCGATTCTGACAGCTGCTCCACGAGAAGGGCTGCTGTGACACCCAGTCATGATGTGGCTTCTGATGATGCGCTGGTATTTGCGAAGGCGTCACGCTCTCGGGGAATTCCAGGGCGGCCACCCATAAGTAAAGGACAGATGATATGCTATCTTTGCCAGGTTAGAGCCTCTAGGAGCTACATCCGGATTTTTTTGTGATTTATCAAGTTGAAAAGGAAGCTTCATGACAAACTAGGATATAATAGTAATGGCAAGATTGGGTGGTGCTACTACTTTTTTTTTGAGGAGCAGTAATTTTTAAGTAATTCAACACGGTTCATTTTTTATGCTCTGAAAGCATAGGGAGTTCTCGTTTTTCTTCTAGTGTCTTTAGGGGGCTGCGGTATTCGAATTAATACGGCATTTTTTTCTTGCTCCGCGAGGAAGAATATACTGAATTTTGGACATTATTTCTAGTTATCCCTCATGGCGGTACCCTACGTTTCAGGCATGATTATTGCCGTTACTATTATATAATCCGGCAACCAGTACTGGGCCATTGAAGAGATTATTGTATCTAAGATTTTTTAATACAGTGGCAAGGCTGCAGATATTTTATTAGCTAGCAAGTGTGGCCTTTCCCTTCAATTTGTGCCAGCTTTGACGCATATATTGTGAAATTGACGAGATTGCACAGAAGGGAAGGCTACTGGAAAATCTAATTGAGAGCGCTTGCATTGGTGAAGAAGCGGTCTCACATCCTTTTTAAGCATGGTTCTTTACGCACATTTTTTTTCCCAACTAGTTCGGCTGATTTTGAGCTGTTAGTCTGCACCATTTCAGTTTTTTTTCATTGAATATGAATTATTACAGTTACTTTAATTTTGGCTGCGAGCCTGGTCAACCTTTTCTGGGTTCGATTTTTGGGTCCTATTCATATTGAATCTTCTTTCTTATGCTTAGCGAAAATATATTTGCCACGAGGCTGCTTCCAACTAGCCGTCGCGAAATCACCCGAAAGTTTTTACTCTTGCGGTATTGCTGCTTTAGAGATGCTATCACACTTTATTAAAGGCTCGTTGTAACTTATGGTTTGGATTTTGTGCTTTTGAACTTTAGGTACGAGAAACCGCACAATGGCGTTATCTTAGCGGAAAGTTTAGGGTTTGCAATAAATGCTTCATGAAACACAGGAAGAGAAAGAATGCTTCAAGAAGTTTGATTATTGGAAGCAGAGCTCCCAGGTTATCTCAAAATTCTTTTTCTAATGGAATAGCTGCTTTTCAAGAAGGGGGACACACTGGTGTGTTGGGCTATGGGGAAGATGCCTTCTTGGATGCCAAGAAAGGCGAGGGATGCCGTCTGATCCATGAAACTAGTAGGAATCAATATGAAGGGGATTGCTTTAATAAAACAGGGCAAATTTTTTGTAAAGAACTTGTGATGACGGAGACAGGGTTGGATTTAGGCAGTGTAGGCAATGAAGGTTCTTTTGCGGCATGCTCTGTTTGTGTAGCAACTGAAGAACCTCCTAACGAAACTTCTATTATAGGAGAAGAACGCTTAGAAAACAAAATCTCACGCCACGCTTTTCCTGATTCTCGAGGAGGGGGAACCTTACCGTTAGAGGCGACGACTGACGCGATTCACGGGTATATTTGTGAAAGCCCCAATAGGAAGGCCATGAATTTCACACCTTGCATAGGTGGTACATGTTGTGAAGCCACTTTAGCGTTAGGAGAGACTTATACCTACGATCTTGCCGACAAGATTGGAAGCGCGAAGCCTCAAATAGAAGTACAGGATACTGGTGTAGAAAAGAGGAAGAATCTTTTGCTCTGTGGTGACGCGCGCTATCCATTTGTCGGAAGAAAGCGCGGCCGCCCACCCCATAAGCATAAAGTTATCAGCAATCAAGGGCTGCCGCTTTTGGCCCAGAATGAACCAAAGCCGCCACGAAATCTGAATCCCTGTGAAGCGGAGGGGATTTATAGCTTGTGCGTATCTAATGGTATAGAAAGCTTTGAAGCCTATGATTTGAATAATAAGGTCAGAAATAGGCAAATTATTTTAAACTCAAAGAGTGACATGAACTTTTAAAATTTCATTCTTGATGTAGTTATGTTGTTACTTTTTTAATGGGTAGAACCAGTAGTTAGTTTTCAATAATTACACTGGTGCTCGACGAGCTTGAAAATCATTCTATGCGAAGCAATGAGTTCTCTCGATTTTCTTCTCATGTGTGTAGTATCTTAGCCTTGGAATATTTCTGATGAATTTTTGAGTTCAATAGTTAAATTTTTTCCTTCAAACTCAGATGCATCTAGCAATAATGAAATAGGCAGGCTTTTTTTCATAACATAGATTTGGTGCTATGATTGATCTGTAAGCGACATTTCTTGCCCGCAATATTAGTAATTTACTAGATTTTTTTTGATGGCGCGTGCATGATGTGCTTTCTGGGCTTATTGGCTTGAAAGCAAGGCTTGCAATTAGTGCAGCCACCCATATAACATGATGCTTTTAGAAAAAAGTTTATGCGTAGAGATATGGTAATTTTTCTTGATTAAACTGTATAAATAATCTTCTTCTGGAAGACCTGGATTATGAAAAGCTTTTAAAGTGACTTGCACTATCTTTCTTGTTTCCCAAGTTATAGCAATAGTCACTACATGGAAATTATCCAGAGTGTATTACAAGTTTTTTTTAGCTACCTTTTTTGGTGCAACCCATACCCTGAGAGACCACTTGCAAATCTATGGAAACTTAAGCTTTATGCTGCAAAACAGTCTCACATTGTTTTATGTCTTTTTTTACACTGCTGGATCTTCGCGTGTAGGGACATCAAAAACGTGTTTATACAGTATTCATGCTGTCATACTCTCGAGAAGTTTTGTCATTGCATTTTAATAAGCCATTTCACGTTAAACTGATTTTCTAGAAGATGGAAAAGGTGCCTGAAGGAACATCCATTCTCTCGTCTTCATTAAGTGAAATTTTGCCGTCAAAGCACCTTTCTCGAACTGCTGCTATACCGGGAAATTTTCCTTCTAGTTCCAGGAATATGGCAGCTTTTGATGGATCTTTTTTCCTAGTAGGTGACAGGAAAACTACGCTCATTCCACGCAGTATTGCTCAGAAAACGCAGGAAAATTTAGGTGGTAAAAGATGTAAACGTGCGGTTAAGAAAGCAGCTATGCAAGAGATGGATTTACGGGCAGGCATCCCGTATGAATCAGCAGATTTTTCAATGCTGAGTTATCCATTTGAAAAGTACAATGCTTCTAGTAAAGGTACTTGCGAACAAAGCTAGGGGTTTTTTTTGTATGAATTTGCAATATACTTATTCTTTGATAAGGGTTTAATTTGCTCATACCGAAATTGTAAGTATTATAAAATGTGCTTAAAAACTTTGAATAGTTCATGTACAGAAAACTCTTTTTTTGAGAATTACTTTGCAAGACTTTATGAAGCCAGCGTAGAACTATTTTGAACTCCAAAGACTTTTTATGGTGAAACAATACATGAGAAACACATATATTGACATTTTAGAACTTTTGATGTAAAAGTTTTGGTATAGATATATAGTTTAATTGCAGCTTTAGCACAGTCAATATCCTATCTCTCAAATGAGGCGATAAAGTCTATGTAAATCTGGTGCAGAATTCTTAGTGGGTTACGCACATTTTATTTAATCAGTACTTTTTTTTTGAGGACTAGCATTGACTATATTTTTATTTGCTAAAAAAATATTTTAACTCTTTGATTTATTTATGGCAATTTTTCTCAATTAAGCTCTAGGCAATTTCAAGCAAACGCCTGGTTTTTTTTGTTATTAAACTTACTACTTCAAGTGTTTCTACCCCTCTATGTTATGCTTGCCATATCAGCTTTTGTATGAATGCCTCTTTTTGTCTCCCCTTGTAATTATCTTGCGTAGATATTGATACTCCTGGTATCCCTGAAGAAGCTTCCGGGTACTCCTATATCCCTGGTGACTCACCGGCAACAGATTTAGGGAATGGCAGCAACGGTACTCGAGTAGGTAGTTGTTTTACTTCTTTTCAAAAAATTCATTCTTTTCAAAGAGATAACTGCGGCCCAATTAACAGACCTATTGATGTCAAGGACCTCCCTTGCCTTGAAGAGATTCAATACGCATCTGAACAAGTTTATCGCAACTACGCGCATTCTTTGGTTCAAATGAAAAAATTACCAACCAGTTTGTAGTTAAGGGGATAGCAAAAGTTAATAAATCAATACCTTGGCGTAGTTCAGACTTTGCTTCTTAACTAGGCAGCTTTGCATAAGATTTACTGCTTTTGTAAGAATGGGTTGTATTATTGCATTTAGATTGTGAATAATGCATGCAAATGGTGTAAAAAACAATTTTTTTCTCACGTTTTTTCCTCCCTAAAATTTCGTCTTGCTTGTGTGTTACTTGAAATGATTTTTTAAGCATTCCAGGTGATTTTACTATGTTTACTGCATAAATTTAAAGTGGAAAAATAGCTAAATTCAGGACTGTGATTATGAGTTTTCTGCTGGTCTTGTCGCTATTACTCTGCTTAACGCCTTGGTCTACAAGTCAAGGCGTGTGATTTTATCTGAGTTTATGAGATTTTGCTTAATTTTTTGGGCAAGTTTTTTTATTTCTATTGCAGCTTTGCGCGTTAATTTTGCGCTGGTAATCGCCTAGTTCTTGTGTGCTTTTTCATTACACGCTACTATCGATATTTGTTTAATTGCAATGGCGCTCACGTGCCGAAATTGCTAGTAAAATATTTTGTGATAGCTCTTGCTTTTCTCGAGTAAAGTATCAGTGTTAATATCACAACCCCTAATTAAAATTTTTTAATAGATGCTTGATGTACCGCATGAGTGGAGTAATTGTGTAGGTTCAATCGCCGCATTCACAGAGTGACGCTTCAATGCGCCTCAATTTTATGATGTATACTATACATTTTTTTTTAGCAGCGGGGCACACTTGTATTAAGTGTACCTTTGGTTCTTAAGGGTACTCTTTTTTATGTATTTTTTTCTGTCATTTAATCTTCTTTGCAATACTATCTGCCTAACCTACATACGAGAGACCAGCTAATACTATTCTATATATGTGCGTGCACGTTGTAACCTCTTGATTTCTTGAATATTCTACTGTAGCTAACTGTATGGTACTGTGCCCGCACCGTCGTTGCAAGCTATCCTTCCGCTATTTGTGGAAGATTACTTAATTGGCTGCAGTGCGTTACTGCTTGTATGTTTTTTTTAGACTTATTCAGGTGCGCTATAGACATACTTTATATAGTGATAATGATGGCACTTTTTTGCAGCTGTTAGAGTTATTCCGGCTGGCAGCTTTTTACCATAACCACAATTAAAAATTGAGAAGTTTTTTTTTGTATCTTTCGGAAGCGCCAGCGTTGCTTATTTTTAAGATAATGAGATTCTGAGCTTATTTATAAATGACAAAAAGTTTGTTCTTCAAGGCCTGCTCATGGGTAAACCCGATTGTAGAAATGTATGCTTTGGGCTTCAAAATATATTTGATTGCTGAGAGTGTGAAAGCATACATTTTTGCTTTTACGCGCAGCCAACTGATATTGGTAGCATTAATTTTTTTTTATAAAAAAATGCGCAAAATTGTTAGAAGCTTAAAAATTTAAGTCATTTAAGTGCAGGACCTAAAAGATACGACATAATTTGTTTGCTTTCCGGTTTTAATATATCGAAAAATCACTTTAATGATTTTACTGCAAGCAATAACATGTGTATTTGCTTACTGCAGTTTTATTTTTAAAATTATATTGGCTTTCTTTTGCTATTTAGAAGGTCAGCTTGGCTTTTTTATCTTGACTTATTTGCGGTAATCTAAAAGGCTTTTTTAGCGGCTTCGATATTTGATCTCCGAAGCACTTTTTTTTGTCTCCTATTAGCGGAAGTGGGATTTGCAAGGCACGTATTTTTATAATTTAGGTAATTTACGCTTTAAAAGTTTGTGCCGAATACTTTTAGTCGCAGCTTTACGCGCTCTCTTCTTTTTTTTATGGTGCAAAGCTATCACTGCTGAAAGTTTTTGATACTTCATGAGTTTATTCTCTAGCCATGATGCTCAATGAAGCCGTTTGGTTTTCGCGCAATCAAGCACCTGTTTTCAGAAAATTATTCGTGTGATTTTTCGATGAAGCTCAATGGTACTGGGGTACATTTTTACGGTTGTATGTTTACAGGAGCTTTAGAATTTTTTTAGGTATTCAGTGGAATTTTTTCCACGTGGTAATTAGCTAAATTACCTTGTTTTCTTGCATATAAACTTAGGCAAACGCTTCACTGTCTTAATTTGGCACGAAACTGTCTGTAATATTTTCATCTCTTTCGTCATTATGGCCTCCCTAGAAATGAATTTTTTTAGTTTAAGTGTTACACATTTACGAGTATTTTCTCAGCTGGCTCACTGTATTGACACCATGTCTTTACCCATTGCCTTTATTTGTTTTCGAAATTGGCATCCTTGCTTGGAGAAGTGCATTCCGTTTGCTAAACAAATTTAAAGCTTCCTCTATAATAATCCTGCTTATATTTAGGGCTGGTGGTTGCATTGAAGTTATAAAAAGTTTGGAGTCCTTCGTTGCTGGTCGAATTTGTTATTTCAAAATTGAAAAAAGGGTGCAAAGTGTTTTTGGTTGTTCCTAACCATACATTGCTTAAGAATTTTCTTCGCCTGCCCTGATACAAGGTTACCATGCTGTTACCTTGAGTCCCTTCACACGAGATAATTTCGAGATATGCACAAGCTCATAATTCGCTCAAGATTTATAGTCCAAATTTTTGCTCTTCCCTTTCTTTGTGGGCCGTAACAGCGACATCATTGTGTTAGAACCGTTTTTAAATTTTAGCTGTGGCGCTGCAATATTTGTTTACTGCATTTAGCGCCTCATTAATATTTTAAGCTGCTAGGCTATCTTAATTGGTGGCTTGCTTTTTTTGGAATCGCGCTCCTAGCTGGATAATTATCACTCTCGCACTTTTTAGCTTTGCGCTTATACTTGATATTTTTGCAACCTGTGATGATATATTTCAAGAAATTCATATACTTTGGCTGTATTCAAGTGCCAAAAATATTCCTGTTATCTATTCCCTGCTTATCATTATCTCTTAAATATGCTCCATGGGCTTTTCCTTCGTTTAAAGCTGTGGCGCACGCTAATTTGCATCCGATATTTGCTGGATGCATAGAAATTCATTGTTGTCGCCCCCTATCATGGCTTAGCTGATAAAATTAATTATGTTGTTCAGCAAGCCTGAATTTTTTTCCCCAATCACTTGCGATTGTAGTTTACCCTGTGTGCCTAGCACAGGCATACAGTTCTTCCAAAGCAGTAGGGTTCTATTTCGAAAAGAGGCTATCCAAATTTTATCTGTTATGGTCACATTCTGCGCTCTGTAGTTTTGAAACCATGCAATTCTATCAACGCCTTCCGGGTGATCCACATACCGAAAGTCCTACGTGACCAGCTCAAGGGTTCTAACGGCTGCTCCATTACTTTGCTAAAGTTCGGAATATTCTCCTTATAAATATGCTATCTCTTTTGGCGCAGTACCGGCTTTGGCCTCAAAATATTTTGGTTTGGCGAAATAAAACTGTTTATAGAAGCTCATTCTGTTATACAATTCAGCGCATTAACATCGAAGAATATATTGCAGGAATTTCGTTGCTATACGGCATAGCAATGGGTTGAACAGTAATCTATTTTTTTTCTAGCACCTTGCTGCAATGTTTTTTCAGTGCCCCAAGGTACTTTGGCGTGTCGTACTATCCCGAGCGTAGCTTGCTAAGTAGACTTGCTATATACTTTCGGAATGGAAATGCGCGTGTCCACAGGTAGCGAGCTTATGCGTATCTCCTGGGTGTAGAGATGCCACGAACAATTATTCAGCTGTTTAGAAACTGCTGTTCGATAGCGCAACACGTTGCAAACAACCGTTCTAAACGTATCTTGAACTTGATGCCTTTGGTTATCACTTATTCTCTTTCAATAGGTATATTTCATAGCGTGGCTTCCATTTGTGCAGTTTTGATATAACTAACGCTTTCAATATTCTCTCACAATCCCTGCCGGAACTGCTGATTTACTTACATGAGTTTGCCGTGCCTTTTGCCATTTTTGCTATGCTAGAAACGTTTCCAATGAATTTTTATTAATAGCCCCCGAGGAATCTTTAATTTTAAATTTGTGCTAATTGTTAGAGCTATCATATAAGCACATGCATTCAGTATTTTGTCATAGCGCAAGTAAAAAGGCTTGAGTGACAAGTAACATTACACATGATAAGCTGGTACTTAGCGTCATGGAAGAGGTGATACTAAGAGTAAGAAAGACCTTCGTATCATGTTTCGAACCCACTCGTGTAAGTATGCGATATTCTACATAAATGCTTGGTCAAGTTGCCTGCTCAGGCGTGAGTTCAACCCCCCAGGAGAGTATTTGCACTCCTATCTGCAACCGTGACACTGGCAGTATAAATTTTGAGAAGTATTTTAAAGTAACTACAACAAATGAGACGTATCGTCATGTGTTTGGTATACTTATTGCAGGGCTTAACGAGTACTGCACTGCCCCTAACATGTTTCCTTTTGCTTACTTTCACAATAAGAGTGATACTGGATGGATAGCTCGCTTCTGGGTAGATGTATAAGATTACAGAAAATTAGTACAAATTTGTTTGCTTAAGCAGGGGCGGCTGGTTTCAGGGCAATCCGCAACTAAACCAGAGTACTTGTTTACGACGAGCGTATTTCATCCGCTGGCAAAAAATTATAAGTATGGGCTGTACCTCAAGTGTAATTTTGTTTTCCCTAAGTCAAAGCAAGATTCCACAAGGAGAACCTTGTCTGCGCTTTCAAATCAAGTTGATTAAATATTCGCTGGCTGGTTGATTTTACCGAATAGTTTCATTTGCTATATTTCGTCTTTTGAACATAAAATCTATTAGTAGTGAAGAGTAATCCACTTTTTTAAAGTGTTCAATTAGGCTGTCTTTTCCTTTGCCTAAAAAACTTCCAAGCATAGAGACAATTGCCGAACATGCACAGCGAGACCTCAGGCTGGTTCACATGTAAAAAGCCTCCCGTCGGCGTCCCGTTTACATGCTTTGAATTCTAGGTGGTCAACTTGGTAATTCTAAGTTGCTTATTGAATGCGAATGAGCCATCAGCTTGTATTCTTTGTGAAGTTGTTAAACTTCTCAACTATAATATAGCCCTACAATGGCAAAAACACGTGCAGGGATATTCTCAAGCACTGATAGATATTTCCCAACGCAAGCATTTAGAGCTAGAACTACCAAAAGTTAATATGCGTGCCTCTATGATTTACACTCCGGTACGCACGCACTTTTCGATGTAAATATTCCATATAATTTGAATCTAGCTCAGAGTTGCTTGTGCCGCTGTAGCCTCGTGGGCATAATTCAAAAATTAGTCGTGATTTTAATTAGTAGAAAGTAAAAAACTGGTTAGCCTATAAAACATGAATGTTGCTTCGTGCGCTACTAGAAAGTAGCTATATTGTCCATATAATCGAATTAATAGTTGCTTTTAAAGAGATCTCGACTACCACTTTATCACCCAAGTTTGGCCTTAGTTGTGACTATATCATAAGTGCCAACGCTGGCTTTAGCCATAGCGTATTTCTCAGCCGCAGTTTGACTTCAATAACAGCTTGGCTGTAGTGATACCCCTAACTTTAATATCCCCCAATATTTTAATCGCACTCAGCTCAGACAGCGGTTGATTTCACCTAACACCGTCGCTAGGTACCCCGTTGCACCTGGCTCGACGTGCAACTTTTGTTGTCCTGAACTAGATGCGAGTAGCGCACAACTGCTTTTCTGGAGATTTCTCTTGAGATTTTTTTGAAATTTTTTTTGCAATTTTGCATAAAATTACAAGAGCAAATAACTATTCAGACGAACTCAAAAATTAACACTCTACAAGGGCCTACTTTGTGCCCATCCTTAATTGGTGGTTGAGATCGCGTTTAGCGTATCTATTCCACACTTTAACTGCAACAACCGCAAGTTTCTCCGGAAACTTGTTAGACTAATTTTTTCGGAAAAATTTTTTGCCCTGGATAAGTGGTAGCAGCATTTCTCTCGATTGGTTTAGCATCATAAGGTAACAAAAGATTAGGTTCATATTCAGCTACGATGCTTGAAGTTTACCACACCATAACGATAATTTTAAAAATTTTTTTAGCCTCACAGCAAACGGAGATCGCTTCTCAAACTATTATTTTTTGGCTTTTTGCATGCTTGCGCACCTCAACAACGATACTTATTTATATCCTTAAGGTCGAGGAACCCTTCTTGATTATCATGTGTATGTCTGAAGTCAAAAGCAAAAAATTTTGCCATCATAAGCTGGCATCAAGTTAAGATTAATTCCCGTAAAAAAAATTTTCAAGTTGCCACTAGCTGCACTATATGAATAGTCACAAAAAAAACCCGGGAATGAGTAGCTAGATAATTTTTATCTCTTGTTTTGCAAAATACTGTAAATGAAAAAGTAGTGTGAAAGCACAGTTAAAGATTGTAGACTGCTCAAAAGTGATGCTATTAGGGAATTTTTTCAACTTGAACACAGCCACTAGATTATATGAGCTGCAAAGAAGGCCTTCGAGAGATTCTCTTATGCTTCAGATTAAATTTTTAGATGTATAGCATGAAAAGCCTGCCAGGATACACACACATGAGCGAGACCGTGAGTTGTAGTCAATTTAGCTAATTTTTCGTAAGCTAAGGAGCTACATTTGTAAGTAAGCCCCTAAAATCCAAAACTTACCCCCCTGAGGTTAGCTGAGCCAAAGATAAGCGTAGTGTAGTCACTCTATCTACATCAACAAACATCCTAATATAGCTATGGCTGTGCTCGCAGATGCCTCTCATTTTTAGTTAGCCCTACCCTCTGCAGCATCAAACAACTTCGACTCCAGTTCCATTTTGCTATTTCCTATATGTTTTCCACCTTATAGTTCGTATTAAATAGTCCTACAGAGTAGCTTAGGCACTTTAAGCTTCAGTTAACGCTTTTTCTGCCTCGAAAATTTTAGCCTGTACCGTATGTGGCCCAAATCACGAAAATGTGCCGTTAGCAGACACTAGGTGTTAGCTTTAATAGGAATGAAGCCGAATTTTTTCTGCCTGTTGGTTGGGCTCAAAACTCCATATTACAGTTTGATAGCTTCTGGAGCTACGTCTACCATTATCACAACAACTAGCATATCACCCGCGCATCAACCAGTAAATTTTGTAGCACAATTTTTTTCAGCTATTCAAAAAAAGCGGTAACTCACCTGCATTTCCCTTGGCTAGCACCCCACCTGGCCTTGTTTATGAAAGACTTTTCTCCGGTTCAATTTTTTCGAGAGGTTATATTTCATAGCATCTAGACTCTTCCAAATAAAAGTTAATAGCGAGGCACGCTTTGAGCCCTTTTGAGATGCAATAACAGCAGGTTTTTTTTGCATGATCCAGCTTATAAGGCCGCTTAGCGCCAGCTGAAAGGGAACGTAGCAATTACTGAAAAATATCTATCAATTCCAAGAAGATTATTGTAACTTGTCGGCGTTTTTGCCATGTACGTAGGGATGGGCCCCTTTTCACTATTGTTAATAACCTGTTAAGCATATAACTTCTAAGGCAAAACAAATTATAGTACATCGCTGAGAAAAAATTTATGCGATTAGCTTAATTTGGAATTCTAAATGATAATTACAAGAATTTTATATTTTCTAGAATGTTGGGTATTTATTACCTACCACATTACCTTTCGAAAGAAAATAAAATCTCATTTGAAAATTTAAGCAGCTTAGGCACCATAAATTTTTTTTTTGCACATGCAACACCAAAATAGCTTGCTACCACTCAACCTATGCTCGTAGATAAGAACCGGCACGATCAAATTAACTTATTTGTAGCATTACATTCGTTATCGAGTAGTGTTTATGAACTCACATGTAAGAAGTCAGCTACAAGCGCCTGTGCCATAGATTCACAGTTAATATGCTAAATTCTGTAACATAGAAGGCTAAAAAAATCCCTGATCGGCTGATTGCAATGCAGTAATATTTGTTGTACTTCTCCCGCATCACCCGCTTTTGGGGTGAATGCTGAGGTAATTGACCAGTTGGAACCGTTATAAAACAATGAATTCAGACATGTTTAGAGAAAAAAGGCCATTTAATTCTTGTAGTTTGCTGAATGGTGCTGAATTTTCAGTTCAACCGCTGTAATACTGCCTGACTTATTTTGTAGTATCTTGTGTATATACTAGCCGGGTATTTAAGCTATAAATTGACGCCTGCAAACATAGCACGATATATATTCCAGCTTTAACGACAGTATATCAAAGGCAGAGTTTATACACATATATATGTTTGCTTTGTAGTTTTAAACTTAACGGTTGTAAGGTAGAAGTGTTGCATTTGATAATAGTGTTGTAGCTCGAATATATTTTCTAGGAATTGAATAGCTATTAAATGGCTGTGTGCCAAAAAGAAGCGTTACAGAAAAAAAAGGCGCTGATGAGAAACGAACTTTCTCTAGAGCTGTAGTCCTCATGCATTAATATATTATATAAAAAATGTGTGGAATGAAATCAAATCTCGCGGTCAGTAGACACAAAGGAAAAGAGCAATTTTAGTACTGCTAAGAACTGTTTCAAGGTGGTGTAAGCTAATCTTATCGCAATGCCGTAAAAAAAGGATTACTGGGAATAAACATGCTTTTTTGGCGCCTGAAGTTATTAAACTTGAAAGGCTGAGTGGGGTTAGAAAGGTTAAGCAAAGTTAGTTGTATTATTATCACCATTGAAGCCACTAATGGCCCCGAAATTTATCAAGGCAGTGCACCATTACTGTGGGTAAAAACATCTGCTATTATATGCATATCATCGTGATTCGAGCATGTGCGCTCAAATTTTCAATATTTCTTAAATAGGCCGTAGCTCCGAACATTATCTTCGGAAAAAAGGATGGATTTTATGAGTAGTCTTCTGGACATGCAAAAGAGGCAGCAATAGCATAGTCAGCTTGGCGATAAATAAACGAGTTATTAAATGTACTTGTGATATAGATAATACAACTGTACAAAATGAAAATTAAGAGGTTTATTTAGCATTGGAAGCTTATGCATTTCAATTTGTGGTTAATGGAGCTCTTCGTTATATATAGCGTATAATAGATTATTCATTACAAGCTCAACATGAACAGACTAGAAGTTTAGAGAGAAGAGTTTAGGCTTAAAGCTAAGTTGGGAGACTTAGAATTTTTTTTTCTATGTTTTTTGCCTTCAGAACTTTTCCACTGCCAATCGCGAGTAACCTGACCAACGGGTTAGTACAATGGTAGTTATAGAAAGCTTAGTTATTTTATATACCTAACACAGCCAGAAGCGCTACAGCGTTGGCAGATGCTACAAAAAATAGAAACCATATTAATTTTTATTTTTGACTTTGCTATGTTACTGTTTCAATTGAATTTTTTATAAAATCTTAGAGCGCCTGAAGCGCTTAGCAGGCGTGACAAAACTCTAATCGTTAGCTTGGCTTTCTTAAAATTTAGAAGTATAAAATTTGTTACCAAACGATTTGTTTGTATCTATACAAATAAGTCATTTTTATGTATTAGCAAGCCCTGCTATAGTTATTGCAACGAAGTTTTATCATGAGATAATTTTGAGATTTTGAATTTGTTTGCCGCTTTTGCGCATCTTTTAGGCTTTTACTTTCTGTATGACCGCAGTATTTTGTTGTTGTTACAGCGTCATAATATTCGTAAGTATAAAATGCAGCCGTGGATCATAATGATGCAGTTTCTGTAATTTTATTGTCTGTGAAGAGTCTCGCTCTCATTTTTGAACTCTTATCATGTTGCAGAAGTTTTAAGGAACATAAGGATAGTCTCCTGAAAGGAATATTGCTCTTGGTGCTGTTGAATAACAAAAGTAAGCCTAATTGTTTGACTTGTCACTTAGTGGGTCATGAACATTTTTACGTTTTCACCAGCATATTATGCAGTTATATCCCAAGCGCTATAATAGAAAGCCAGCACCAAATGCTTTAGACAAATTCGTGCAGCTAATTTTTTGGGGGGAAAAGAACTGAGGTAGGGCAGCTTGTTGACATGAATAAAGCAGCGCTAGATTTCCCTTTGCAAAAAATACACTGAATAAGTTTCAGGATCATCAAGCTTAGAAATAACTCTAAGTAACAGTAAAAACCGACTGCTCTCAGTCATATCATTTACCACCCAACAACATATACGCTGTAAGCGCCGCACAAGAATTCCATAAAGCATCCTAGAGGTGGTGCACCAAGCCTTGAGTAGTTCCTGTACAGCAACTTTCAGTCCAAAGTTTCAGCCAAAAGTGGTATCTAAGCTGCACTATTCACCAGCAACTACGAATTCTAAGTTTTGAAAAAAACTTTTCGGATTAGCCAGTAGCTTCTATTTCCCTGCTAGGTGGCGGCTGGTACTTTCGTGGTAGATCACTGGCTTCCGCCTGAAGTTTTAATATTGACAATAATAGCAGACATTTGCTGAGAAACTCCGCTCGTTATTTGCGGATTTTATTAGTAGTAAGATGGAACGCACGTTAGTTCACACAAAAGAAGAGCACTGCCACTAGCACATTTAATTGCACTACGGAAAACATGAAGGCGAGATAGGCTTCACAATAAAAACCCCAAGAAGCAGTTGACAACACCAAGTTTCAGCCTTTTTGCGAGGTAGTTGATCTCCTACACTCGCAACACTCGTGTGTGCGTACCCCTGTGCCCGCATACTTTCGCGCTGCATATGATGTGTGCTGCACCCCCTTCCGTTTCAACGTGTGCGTGGCGGCAAGAGTGGATTAATAATGGCATTCACAAAACAGGGCTAGTGGTTAAAAGTTTGGGGTAGTAAGCAGCACACCCTGCATCCCACCACTTTACGCATATGGATGATAGTTCACACGCTTACCCGCAGCTTCTCTTGGGAACCAGCTACCGAAGTCACTAAACATAACATCCATAGCAAGCTAACTACCACCCCGAGTACATTTTTTTCCCCCAAAGATCACATGCTGCTGTATAGCTGGCCCCCAAAATTAGCTGGCAGCACTACCCCCAGTGCATGTTTCCAAAATCTTCCCAATGGTGGTGAAGCGAGAAAGTGCTAAGTTTGTTAGATCCCTGTTTCGAACCCACCGTCACAATAAGCTATCAACTTCACGTACTTCCATAACAGACGCGCGCTCGCGACAAATTTGTAGCAACTATTTTTTCGATAGCACCGTGGCACTCCGGCATATTCCACCACACACCGCTCATCTGTATTACCTCTTGAACATTTAGTAGCTGCTTATGTTTGTACATAGGAGGCTGCATCATCGATTTTTCATTGTTTTACGACTTTTTTTTCCCACCATCATATGCGTCGTTTAGTATACTCTCTTTGCCTTTATATGATTTCTTGCATTGGCGCTTGTAAAGTACCTCCATGATGAATTATGAAGTGGTTAGCGGCAGATTCTACCTTTCGTATTATGGCTTTTCCCTGTATTACCATTTGACTTTAGCTATGTTCCTGCTATTTAGAAGCTGGTAGTTTCTGTACAGGCTGTGATTGTGCTGTTGCGATGCTGAGGGGTGTGCAGAGATAATCTGCTTCTCCTTGCGTGCTTTTCTTGCGTTAACGGGGGTATTAAGTGTGAATTTGCTAGTAAGGGAATCATCCTATTTTTTGTATCGTGTGGAAACGAAGCGGGTGACGCACGTTTATGCTGACTTTAGTGGAGAAATGTTACTCCGTTAACATGTGTATGTAGTTTCCGGTGTGCCTGCCTTCGTATGTGCTCATCGCATAGGAGGGAGTTTGCCTGAAATATATATATTCATATATTTCGCGTGCTTCTTTCCGGGTTATGGATTGTACTTTTATGATTGTCTATTTTTTTCTCGTTGTGTTGCTTGTATTGTTACGCGGTTACACATATAACTGGTTTTTAGCTATGGTGAAGCCTTTTGTCAATGCAGTTGTGATACGAGATTTTCTCTCTGATGTGTTCACCTATAAAAAGATATACATGGTTCCGATGTATGGCTCTTTGTTACGGCGAATGCTTCAAGCTGCTTACCTTAAGTCTTGTGAATGAGAGGCTGCATTATATAGTATCTTTGGGTATATTTATTTCCAGTGCAGCTTCTTGCGCGGTTAAAATCGCACAGTTTAGGTTTTTGCATTATGCGCCTCATGCCATGCCAGATGCTTTACAGTTTCATGACATGAAGAGTGGTTTACTCTTGTCTCCGTTCCCGGCGCGTTAAGTTGTGTTTGCTAGCAGGTGCTTCATGTATAAGTTGTACCTGATGTTGGGAGATCGACCATATGATTTATTGATTTACACTTTGTGTTTATTATTATTCCTGCATTAAAGCTGAGTTGCGCAGGTGTTGTGTTCCATTGCTCTTGTGTTGGTTAGAATAAGTGAAATTTGGCGTAGGCGAAGTGAAATTTCGTTAGAAGCGAAGTTTGGGTTAGTGAAATTTGGTGTAGAAGAAGTGAATTTTAGTGTAGAAGTGAAATTTGATGTGGAAGAACTGAAGTGTAAAAATCGCGTTTAAAGGCAGTTTCTCTTCTCCGCATCTTTTTCTTTTCTTTTTCAGTGATATTGCTACGAAGCAGTTTATGTAGAGAGTGTATAGCACTAAATCATTTGCTTTATTGTGAACTGTGGTTGTTTGAGATCGTCTTCTTCTCTCTAAGAAAGTCAAAATTGCATCTTCTCGTGTAGAATAGTGCGGATGTAGCGTGCTACCAGCCGCTAGTGGATGTTTTGCGAGCAGTAGTAGTAGGGTGGGCTGGGGGTGTGTGATGGCGAAGTTTTTCGCGTCCACTTGCTACTACTGCCGTAATGTATGAAATTAACTGAAAAGCTGCCATGATCCACAAATTTCTTCGCATAAGCGTGCTGATTCATTATGCTTTTGAGGCGTAAGTTTTAGGCGCATGTTTATTACTGTTTTTATGGAGGAACTTCAGCGCCCCTCCTTCAGAAAAATTCATCATCTCGATTCAGTTACCTGCTGCTTTTATCGTACTCCAAAACGGGCAGCACAGAGGTTTAGCTCGTTCTGTTGGCACTTTTTGTGTGCTTGAAATCCGGATTGCTACACAAGCAAACGGTAGTTAGTATATTGGAATAGTGTGTTGTGTGTGGGGGGGGGGGGTTTTGGAGGTGTGTTAGTGTGTATTGATGTGTTGGTGTGTTAATGTGTACTGGTGTATAGATGTGTTGATGTGTTGGTGTGTGTTGATGTGTTGGTGTGTGTTGATGTTTTGGTGTGTGTTGATGTTTTGGTGTGTGTTGGTATTTCCGTATTTCGATATATTTTAATATTTTTTAAAGTTTTTCTTGTGTTATGTCTTATTGTCTTCCAATCAACTCCTTATCAGGTCGATATTAAAAAATAGTTGACGATGTTTCCACACGTCGTGATGGAAAAGCCTCAGGTAACAGGCTTCAGAGCTCTTTTCTCTTGCTTCAATGTTGACATAATTATCTTCTCCGCTTGATTATACGGAGGCTACATTGTTTTACTTTTCTAGATGATTTTAGAGGCTAAATAAGCCATTTGTTGCGGAAACTGCTTCTATTTGCAGCTAGTGTGTGCTTTCGTATGTGTTTGGTGTGAAGGTTTTTCTCTTCTCATGTTCTATTGGCTTAGAACGCCTGTAAACTCTTGCTTGTTTTGTGAAATCTCTTGGAAAGACACTCCAATCCGAAGGTTTTTTGTGGTTCTAGCGTAGTGGCCGGCTGTATCATCAAAAATATATCCCGAAAAATCGTAAAATTTAGCGTTTTCTCCAGTAAAAGACAGTTGTATGCAAATTTCGTAGCATTTCCCCACGTTGTAGATACTCTCTGTGATGCCTCCCATGCTAGTTCCGGTAGGGATGGTATGGAGGGTACTCCTGCTGTCACTTTTGAGTAGCGTGTGCTGAGCAGCCTGTGAAGATGTGTGTATTTGGCAGTTTTTTTGGAGGAAAAGTGTATGTTTTGGTGGAATTTGGTGATTGCTTCAAAGAAAAGCGTCCTTTTGTCTTTTTTTCACTGCAAATCTTCACATTTAATGATTGTTAAGGTGCAGTGGTTGGCATATTAGACTGCTTTTTCACCCGGTACCATACATACTATATCGTATCTTCTTGATGCAGGACCACAATAAGAAGCGTAGGATCGATGGACTGTTGAACATCGCCTTGCTCCAGCTGCAGAGCTTGCTTCGGTAACTTATCGAGATATTGCGTTGCTGAAATTTTAGCCTGCCGAATAGCCAAGTACAATATGTGTGTGCGAGTAGAAGTACGAGTCGTATATTGAAGTCGTGATGGTGTGCTCATTATAATAGCTTTTTTGTGTGTGTTTGGGTCTCTTTGCATTTTGTTGTGTTTTCCCTGTTTAATAGTTGAATCTCTTGGTAGATCACAGCACTTGTTTCGCTGCTCTTTCTTCATACCATAGTTTTTCCCGGTGTTTATCAACAGAATGTTTTCAAAGACCTACTGTGAAAATATGCAAAATGACTACTCACCGCTGTGGTATAAGAGTTTGTTTCCTCAAGTATTCCAAATGGTAGAGCCTCTCCAAAGCATTGGTTATTTTCCCTTGAAGCCAGGCGTAAGACGTTCTGCTTCTTTTACCGTCGCACCATGTGAGTTTGCTGGAAGAAAAGAGGCTTTTTGCTTGGCTTTGTTACCTTTTTTGGTGTGTTTTGATGGTGGGATAATTTTTTTTGAGATGTGTGAGTGTGTGAGTGTGTGAGTGTGTGTGAGTGTGTGAGTGTGTGTGTGTGTGTGTGTGTGTGTGTGAGTGTGTGTGTGAGTGTGTGTGTGAGTGTGTGTGTGTGCTTTACTAGTTCGCAGTGTATGTATTTTGATGGCATTTGATAGTGGAGCTAGACTTCTTCCGCTTCCTTACGAACATCAAGATGGCGAGCATCTACTTCACATGATTACCATCTTCACAAATTCCAAACTATTCCTCATATAAATATGTATATTTCTCAATCTCTCAATTTTTCTCGCTGACTATCGCTCTGTGTGCGTGTGTGTGTGTGCTCTTCTCAATATCAGGGTACCTTGGAAGTGAAACTTTAAGCGATTTTGTGACGAAATCCGGTGGTGTTGACGCGTGTGCAAGGGTTCTCCCTTCGCTTTCCTCAGGAAGCCCTAGAAACCACGTAGCTGTTACTAGCACAGCAGCTCTCTCAGGGAGGAACTACCACCAGCAAGCGAGTCATTCTCCGGCATTATCTCAGAATATAACCCCCAAATGGATGTATGGTAAGCAGGTCTTCAATGGCAATGCTCAGCCCCTTAGTAGCTGCCTCTCTAACTCCAGCGAGAGCAGCTCGGAATCCTATGCTCTGCCTTCACCCTCATTCAATAACGGCAAAAGGAAGGAGCCTAGGGAAACAGTGCGTTTTGCCGATTCCGTTGTTTCTACAGCTGGGGTTTACGCTGCTCTTCCTCCTACTCCGGCTCTATTCGATGCTCGTGAAGTTTCTGATTCTAACGGCTCTGCTGTGTCAAAAGCTAAGAAAACTATAAGAAACCACCGGGTATGCGTACAGCAGTCCTCTGGAAATTCTACTTCCCATCGAGCAGTGAGAGCTCTGGGAAGCTCCTCTTCTACCTCGATCTCCTCTTCATCTTCCGCATCCTCCTCTTCTGATGAATCCCACACATATACTTCTACTATAACACCCGATGAGCGTTCCTTTCTGCTAGTTTCCAGAGGCTCACAGACTGATTCCAACGTCACCCGCTTCTTGCCTCCAGTGTACATACACGCCACTAAGCTTGTTCTCAATGAAGATGGACTTCCAAATAATGAGATTCTCAAGTATCATGAAGCAAAGTGTGTGCGAGCTCGACGTATAAGTTTGATGGCTCAGATATATGAGAATTATTGCAAGGAAGATGCTCACCGCAGTGATGGTGGTGTGCGAACGAGAGCTACACCACCTCCTGGGATGAGGCTTGAAGATGGTGTTACTCAGAGTAGCCTATCTATAACCGACCAGTCTGCAGAGATGAGGTGTGTGAGAGACAGAGCGGCAGGTTTAAGCAGCTCTGCTCATAGTAGGGTTGGCGTGAGGAGTGCTTGCCCTGAGGTTAGAGAGAATCTTCAGAATCCACCTGTTCATATCTCTATCGTGAAAGCCTTGAAGCATATGCTACAGCATGCAGTTGCGGTAAGGGGAAGCGGGGGGGTGAGGAGGGGGGTGTGCTTCTGCATGCAACACGATATACTGCTGCATGCAACAAACACGAGATACTGCTACGTGCAACACACCCATTACCCATTACGCTGCTACACCCCACACACACACACATACGCTCTCACGTTTCTTTTTCGATAACTCTACAGACTACCATCCAGAGGTATTACAGAGGTTACAGAGTGAGGAAACAGTATAATAATCGCCTCTCATTGGCTAATAAAAGGAATGAGGCTGCCACGAAGATTCAGGCTGTGTGGAGAGGGAAGCTCTATGGCCGATACCCTCGTCAGTTTGAGTGTGAGGTTAGGTGGTGGCTTCACTTAAGGCAGGAATCAGCGGTGAGTTGCTTTCCCTGGTTGAATAGTATTGGTAGCCCCTCAGTATGATTTGGGGGGGTGTTTGTATGGATATTTTTGTGTGTGATGGTTAAACGGAGTTTTTTGGCTTGCTTTAGGTGCCAATGTGTGTGTGTGTGTGTGTTGGTGTGTGTGTGGGTGTGGCGGTGGTGTGGTGGTTGTGGGTGTGTGTAGGGCGATGGTTTTGGGTGTGTGTGGTTATGGTTAGGAGTGTATGTGGCGCACTTCTGGCGCTTTTTGGCTCAAGCTATGCTTTAGCTACTGGTTTGAGTGCGAGACTATTGCAGTGTGTGTGTGTGCGTGTGTGTGCTTTTGGTGCTGTTTCGATTTATTCGCTCTGAACCGAAGATTTGTTTTGCTTTTTCACTTAACTTTTGTGTATAAGTAACAGCCATTGGAGCATTTTTGCAGGAATTCTCCGGTTTATCCGCTTTTGTGTGTATTACTTTACTGCTTTGTGTGTGTGTGTGTGTGTGTGTGAGCATCTATCCACTTTCGTGTGTGAATTTATCCCGTTTCATGTGTGTCAACGCACCTTTTTTTGTTGCGCTTTCTTCTCCCATTAACAGATTGTGATACAGAAGAATTGGAGAGCCTACTTAGATCGTCGATTGGTAAATTTTGAGCAAATGGTAAGCAATAAAAGGCTATTTTTTACTCCAAATGCATAGCTTTGCTTGAAAATGGGCTTGCTTTGAAGATGGAGGAGAAGCATTTTTTTGGGTAGTGTGTGTGTGTGTGTGTTGGACTATGATTGTTGGTGTGTCTTGGGTGTGTATATACTAAAGATGAAGGCTGTTTGCTTTTGCTGCTGTTCTACACACTAATTAAGGGTATATGTGTGTGTGTGTGTGTGTTGGACTATGATTTTTGGTGTGTCCTGGATGTACATACACAGATGATGAAGCCCTAAGATGTCCCGGTTTGCATGGCATACCACACCATTACACTTTCGTTTTTGCACCCTCCGCACTACTCTGTTGAAGAGAAGAAACTGCTCTCAAACAGACACACACACACACACCTCCGTTTCTTTTTGCATCGATTTCGTAGCTTTTCACTGAGCTTTTTCTGATGCTCTTCTTTTAGACAAAGACTATCATGGATGTGCGTGTGTGTGCGAGTACGGTCATCCAGAAGTTTTGGAGAGGTCATCAGACTAGAACGCTCATAGATGATGAGACTTACAACTGGATTATCAAGTGGTATTGGGATGCTCCTGGGATGATCGTTGAGGTATGAGAGGTTACCAGTGTGCGTGTGATGAGAGGTTGAATTAGTGTGTATGACGCGAGGCAGGCTGTTTGTGTTTGCATGTTATGAGAAGTTAAATGTGTGTGTGAGATGCGAGGCCGGCTCACTGCGTGTGTTGATGTGTGTGTGTGTGCGCCCTCAACGAATGGCTTGCATTCCTTTTTGCAGGTTATTGGAAGTTTCTCGACTCCCCAGTGGAGTAAGCCCCACATGATGAAGTACTGTGCAGTACGAGGGTAAGTATGAAGATGTTTGCTTCATCCCATGTAGCACACACACGCACATACACTTAAATGTGCACCGATTCACGCATTTGCACCCAAATATGATCACGCAAGCACACACACACACACACAAGAGACTATACGAGCAGACGGAGAATAGAGGTCTACATAAACCCTTTCTTAGCGAATAAAATTCTTGCCTGCACACACAGAACGTTCATCAATCTACGCCTTTGCTCAATAAGAATGCTCAAGCTGCTCGTGCAATAGCGAATATCTTCATAATCTGTAGTTATGAGTGTGAATAGCTCATTTATCTAAAGTTTGAAGATATCATACAGCGTTTGTTTGACTTTAGTGTGTATTACTTCTTCAGCCTAGAATTTTGTCAAACTGAGACTTATTGTGTGTGTTGGTTTTTTCTGCTTCTTCAGATGCTACATTCTCACCCTGCCTAGAATACCCGGAACTTACGAACTGAAGTTTGTTGTTGATGGACGTTATGTATGTGATGGAGGAGAAATCGTCATTTCGGTATGTTCAGGCTCCTTTGTTTGATGCCCGTTTGCTTGCTTTAAAGGGAGAAGTTTCCTTTTGCTTTTCTTGTAATTCTGTGTGTGTTTTTACAGCTTTTTTAGCTAGGAATTTGATGAAATATGTGTGTGTACTTCCAAATATTGGAGATAAAGCTTTTTGCTGCTCTTGAGGTATCAAAATGTGTGTTGTTTTCTGTTTTATCTTTGTTTCTGACTGTTGTTTGTTTGAGTGTGTGTCTATGTAGCAGTGTGTGTCTCTGTTTTGCAGTTCGTGTGATTCTTTAGCTCTTGTTGCAGTGTTGATTTTCTCTCTCCTGACACGATTCTTTGCTTCTTTTATGCCTTCGCCTACTCGTTTCTTGTGTGTGTTGTTTATCTTCAACTGCAGGATGGCGCCGGACATTACAACAATATTATAACTGTTACAGAAGCAGCAGAACCTCCACGTAAGAATGCTTGGAATATCAAAATATTGTGCTTTTAGTGTGTGTGGGAGCTTGTCCTCTTCTTTAAGAAGGCAGAGCCTCTCCTCTATCTCTGAGGCTACTTTTGAAAGATTCCTTTTTGACGCTTTGACCGTATGTTAACGTGTGTGTGGGTGTGTATCTGGATGTTTCAATGTGGGTGTGTCTGTGTCTGTGTCTGTGTCTGTGTCTGTGTCTGTGTCTGTGTCTGTGTGTGTGTGTGTATCTGGATGTTTCAATGTGGGTGTGTCTGTGTCTGTGTCTGTGTCTGTGTGTGTGTGTGGGTGTGAATATGTATGTCCATGTGTGTGTGGCTGTGAATGTGTTTTTTCGTGTGTATCCGTGTGTGAAATCATGACATCTCCCAATACATTTTGCTGTTTCACTTAAGCCAACGCTGTTAGACGCTTCTGGAAGTCTTTATCTGCTTCAAATCTTCTTGTGTTCGTGTCACACACACACCACCTTTATACTATATCTTCAGTGAGAAAGATTCGGCACAGTTTGAGGCGCTTCGTGAAGAGCCATGCTCAAGCACTATCGAATGCATCTGATGATACTGTTTCAAGCACTCTTAACGGCACACCCAACCAGAAATGCTTGGAAGATTTAAGCAGTGGCTCTGCCCTTGTAAAAGGAGATGATGAGCAACATGGTAAGCACTCTTTCGCAAACTAGCCTACATATATATATATACATTTGCACACACTCTCATTCCCTCACAGTCTCACTATCACACTGTTACACTCTCACACACACGTGCAAGCTCCTCTCTTTAATTCGCTTAACCGAGTGCTTCAAAATGAAAGCTCTGCTCTCCTTCAACCTCTACAAGTCTCCAAGTGACAGCTCTCTCTTTCCTACTTTTTCTTCCTGTCAGATTCACACTCAGCTAGAAACTATGAAGATTCTGCTGCTGAAAATGGTGTGCCTGCTTTACATTCCTTACCCTCTCTTGAGCTAACCTTGGACGCTCCTCTCGTTGACTTGCCGGAATCGGCTGCGTATGAGCTTCCTGCTTCAAGCTATGTGTGCGAAAGCAAGAAAAAGGTATCTTCTGCCGGTCAATCTGCTGAACCCCTCGCTGAACTGCCTTCAAAGCAGCTGAAAGTGCTTGAAGATACATCAGAAGCCGATAAAGCTGCTGGTGCAGAGTCAGGAAACTCATCGAGTTGTTCTTCAGGGGTGCACACACGGCTGGGAGATATGATCGTAAAGATGCTGGAAGAAGCATCGAAGAACAACGGCAAGAAAAACGTGACAAACGGTGGTAATTCTGCTTCCCTAGAGGCTGGAAAGACGGAAGAAAACGAAGCTTCAAACTCTTTCTGTGTTGAAAGCTCGGTAGACCACTCACTGAGCAATGAGGATGGTTTGTGTGCTGCTTCTTCACGCTTTAGTTTTACTGGGAATCCAGAGGCTTCTATCAAAACCGAAGGCTCTTCAGAGAGAAAACACTTCAAGCAGCCACGATTTGACGACTGGTTGGCTTCCAATAGCTCCAGCAAGAAGCTGAGAGGCTTTTTCACTGGAAAGCCAGTGATTACCTGTCTAGAGAAGCTTGAAGATGGGGAGAAAAGAGATGGCAGAGCTGCTGAGATGCCTGACAATTTTCCTTCGTCTTCATGTATAGAAGGGCTTAGCAGCGATTCCCAGTCGAAGGCAGAGGGAAACTGTATAAAGATTGAAGGTATAAGCACTGATTCTGTGGGCGTTTATACTCGCAATGTGGCTGTTATTCCAGCGAGAGAAAATCATGATGCAGATAAGCTTGAAGCTGATGGAGGTCTGTGTGTGAGTGTTAAGAGTAGTCTGAACAGCGATACTCTTCCAGCTAGCACCACTGGGGATGCCGGGAATCCCCAAGAGGAGGGCTGTTCTTCACCTACATCTCGGGAGGAAGCTGCTTGCTCTGAGCTAGGAGCTGAGGAGACGGAGTTGGGAGCTTCTGAGGTGTCGAGACGAGGGAATGATGACTTTGAAGAGGCTAGAAAGCCTGTGAAATCGGGAGATGAGCGTCGTCATCAAAAACTCTCTCATTATGAGCATATGGATGAGAGTAGCAACTCGCTGATCTCGCCGATCTCTAATGCTTCAGAGGCTCTTCACAGCACACACAGAGTGGAGAAGCGGACCGTTACAGAGTCTTCAAAGACGACAGAGCAAAAGGCAGCTAGTAGTGTGCAGCTTAACATAACTACAATGGCTGCTGGGATAGAAGAAGCCAAGCTTTTCAAGTCTTGCGAGATGGATGGGCTATACGAAGTAACACATAAGACGAGTGTGTCATCATCTTCGTCATCGTCGTCTTCACGGGCCGAGATCAGCAAAGGGATGGCTGCATCGCTCGTGGTAGGTGCTGTGTGTGAGTCTGAAGAAGAGTCAAGCCCAGGACTCCTCTCCGCTGGCCCACAACCTTCTGTTTTCCAGAAGGAGGAAGCGCTTTACGCTCTTGCGACTGTACATACACCCCCAAAGGGCGAACTAGGAACTTGTGTTGAGGCTACGGCAAGCTCCAATAGTTTGGATGGAGTTGGAGTGAAAGCACACACAAAGTTTCGAGGTGTGCGAAACGCTTCAGCTAGTGTACAAAACGCCTCACTCAGTGTGCAAACCCCCTCTCTAGTGAATGCTAACAAGCGAAGCAGCGATTCCTATCATCATCTTCCTCCTCCAAAGCTTATAGATCGCAACCCAACTGCTAAAATCTTATCTAATACACTGCTCGAAGGAGAGACGGGTAATACTATCATTGAGACCGAGACTGATGCAGCATCAGAGCATTTAACAGACAATCACTTGTTGGCGGGAACTACTGTGGTAGTTACAGAGTCTGAGATAACCTCTGATGCTGTTGAAGGCGAGATAGAGCAACCTGGAACACACACAATAGGTACAAATCCTTCCTCATTGGAGCAAGAGTCTTGTGTGTTAGCTGCTTTGCCAAAGAGAGCATCTCGAGTGAATTCACTCAATGAGGATGGCTGCCAAGATAACAAGGGAGAAAACCTAAAGCCTCAATCAAGATTGCTTGAGCAGGCAGCTCGATGTGAAGATAAAGCTTCTTGTGTGTTAGCGTTAAGGCCTGAGGATCAGAGCAGCCTTGAAGTTGACTTTGATGGTAGCTGTGTGCGTTCTGGAAAGGAGGCTACTCTCATTTCTAGTGAAGCACTGAGCTCAGAAGAATGTGTGTTTGTTGGTAAGCAAAGGAGCTCGTTAGCCCCTGGCACTCCCGGTACTTCTAGCTGGGATGAAGAGAGCTCCAAAGATCGTTATCCCTCGGAAGCATCTTCTTCATCTTCATCATCTTCATCTATAGACGGAAAAAACGGCGAAAGCCTTCGTTATGATACGCTGAGTGTGAGTGTGAGTGATGCGAGCTTCCCAGCCTTGCTTTCCGATGAGGAATCTTCTCCTGGACTTCACACATCACATCAAGATGATGTTGATACTGCTAATGACGCGAACAGTGGGAGTCGTTCGCTTCTTGATAGAAAGCAGAAGCGTGATAAAGCAGTAGGAGCTAGTGATGTGTGTGGTTCCAGTAGCGAGAATGCCAGCAAAGAGTTGTGTGCGACGAGCTATCCCGAGGTTAAACCGGAGAAGTCTGTTAGTCTGCTTGAAGAGGAAGCGATCAGTTCACGATTATTGATAGAAGAGAAGAAAGATTGCTTCAGTCTGGTGTGTGAGCAAGGTGTGAAAACACTGGTTTCTAATGAGCAGCAAGAAGATATGTGTGTTGAAGATTGTCTCGGTTCTGGGGTATCTTCAGAAGCTTCCGGTAGGTTTTTCTCTGAGAGTGAGTGTGCAGGAGAAGATGAGAAGCTCAACGAGGTCTCTTCAACCGGGGAAACCGTCTCAGAGCTCGTGTGTTCTGCTGAAGAAGGAGCATGGCGAAGGTGTAGTATGGTGGAGAAGGATGATGGTGTTATGCCAAAGCAGTTTAAAGAGCTTTTCGCTGCCTTTGATGATGATTCGCATGAGTTGAGACGAGATACTACTATGGTCTCTACTGAGGATCTTTCGAATCATGGAGAAGTTTCTAGTGCTGAGTCTGAGGTTGTTAGTGTTGTGCTTCCTGGTGCATGCGAGAAAGTGTCGATTTTCCTGCTTGAAGACGATGCTAAAGAGCTGCATAGGCCTGTAGAGAAGAGCTCGCCAAACGTCTCTACGTCATGTGACAAAGAGGATTCGCTAAAGAAGCAGCTTTCGATTGATGGCTCACACACAGTTGTGGCTTCAAATGATACAAAGCTTCTAAAGGAGCTTCACATTGTGGAGAACATTACAGTCATCCCGAATCCAGAAGATCTTCCAGCTGTAAGCGAATGCTTCAAAGACTCAGATGCCACCTTAGATCTATCCCCCCTTCCTCTCTCTGCCATCCTTGGCTCTGGAAACGAGAAAACCACTAACACCTTGAGCAGCTACCTCCCCCATCCCCCCCCCTGGATCACTGGCTGTGGAAACGAGAAAATAATCTCCACCACCACCCCCCAGCACAATGTTCCCTCCTGTGTGTTGGCCTCCTCTCGGGATGGGCATCCCCCCCCACCTTCACATGCTTCTCGCGAACGTGAAGATTCCCTCAATATCGCTGAAACTACAAAAGTGCTGGGAGATGTGACTGTTTGTAGCTCAATGGTGGTGATGACACACACAACCAAGTCTCCAGAAGCGCTTCCTTCTCTGCTTCAAGGTGGATTCACAGCTTGCTGCTCTCACGGTGCTCCACACAAACCTGCGGTGCCCTGTCAAGGTGCTTCTGGCCTTGCCAATGAGGAGGAAGAGGTGCGTGCTCCTTATCCACTGGGAGGAAAGCTAGGCCAGCTACTAGGAAAAGGCGCACGCGAAGGTAAAGCTAGTGGAGTGGCAGTGTGTGCGGACTCAGTTGAGGCTGGGATTGATGAGAAATGCACTAAAAACGAGCTCTCTTCTCAGCATGCTACGTCGCGGAATGAGGAGAGTGTTGTGTGTGTTGAAGATGATATCTCAGAAGTCCTGGATAAAATGTCGATGGGAGTTAGCATTGTGAATCCACAAAAGATGGCGCCTACTCCTATGGAGTTCCCTCCTCCTCCCTGCGTTGAAGATGCTGACTACCTCTTTGAAGGCATGCAGAGAACTTGGTTGAAGCACATGGAAGTTCCTGACCTTTTCTGTCAACCTGCTGAAGAAGGTGTTGTGTGTGCGTCTGGGGTTGGCGAAGAAGGTGTTGTGTGTGCGTCTGGGGTTGGCGAAGAAGGTGTTGTGTGTGCGTCTGGGGTTGGCGAAGAAGGTGTTGTGTGCGAGTCTGGGGTTGGCGAAGAAGGTGTTGTGTGTGCGTCTGGGGTTGGCGAAGAAGGTGTTGTGTGTGCGTCTGGGGTTGGCGAAGAAGGTGTTGTGTGTGCGTCTGGGGTTGGCGAAGAAGGTGTTGCGTGCGAGTCTCCTGCACCCTGCAAAGCTATCGAAGAGGCTACTGTGTGCGAGTCGCAGACTCCCCTTCCCCAAGCACAGGAGACGTCCTCACACACTCAAAGCAAAGAGCTACACACAGCTCCAGAATCTCAGCAAGAAGAGCCTTCTATCTCTCACTTTTTGACGGAGGATTCCGCTTCTGAAGATGCTTCCACACACACTGCTGTGTGTTCCCCGTCGAATGACGAGCCTTCCAAAGAGATTCAATCATCTTCAACGGAGACACTGTCATCTCTGATGCAATCAGGCTCTACTTCGATAGGTCGTAATGCTTTACAGAGGCTAATCAGTAGATTCGCGAATCGCCAGGCGAAGTCTCAGAAGCTAAGCCAACAGTCTACAGTGCAGTATCGTCCGAGGGCAGTTGAAGATCGAGAGACTCGTTTAAGGAAGGATGCTGAGTTGAGAAGAATATACGGTTTGGGTGAAAGAATGCCTACAATCCTAGAAGAAGATGAAGATGAGTATCTGGCACGAAAACAGTCGGAGACAAAGAATGGAGAAGTGCACACAAGATCTTCAGACTTATCGCAATTTGCCGAAATTTTAGCTGATGAAGATGATGTGGAAGAGGCAGGAGATTTAGAGAACTTTTCAAGGGGCTCCTCTGAAGACGATCCTTTACGTGATGTGAGGGAAGTAGATCAAGAAGTGGAGGCAGAGAATGATGATGCTGCGTGTGTGATGCAGAGTGATTTTTCAGTGAAGACGAGCTCATTGGTTGCTGAAGGTGCTGATGCTGTGTGTCCGATGCCCTCATCTCCCTCAATGAATATGATGACTTCCCCTCTCAATGAAGATGCTGATGCTTCTTTCTCTTCTGCTTACTCTGAAGATGATATTGAAGATGCCTTCTCTCCTCCAGATTGTCCTGATTTAGTCTTTGAAGAAAGTGATGAAATGGCTTTGTTTGAGGCTGGTGGAGCAGATGAGGATCGCATGCTGAAGAGTCCTGTAGACTACTACTGTTACTCTGCTGGAGTTGAAGATTTTTGGGGTTTTGAAGTCATTTGCATAGTGGAGCTCGAGCAGTTTATAGATGAAGATGAAGTGGATATCATCAACTTACTCTATCACGAACACTTTGGCTTTGAAGAAGATCATTATCGTTGGGGAAATGCTCTCAATCTCGAGGAAGAAAAGGATATAAAAGAAAGCAGCATCCTCTCTCCTGTGTGTGTGTCTGGCAGCTCTGAGATGAAGTCTGGCACTTGCCAAGGAGAGTTTATAAGATCTTTGGATGAGGATTTGATGATATCTGATGAAGCTGAAGATTCTTCAGAGATCTCAAAAGAGAGAGAAGGTGGAGTTGACGAAGCCTTGTTCTCTGAGGATGATAGAATGCCGGAAACATCATTCGAGGGTGAAGATGGTGTCATGTGTGTTAACTCTGTGCATGGGATGAGCGATGTGCAGGTGGAGAGAGCTGTTGCTCCTCAAATCAGCTGTTACCACGATGAAGATGAGCTCGACACTGCAGTGTGTAAGCTGGAAGAAGTGAAGACAGAGTTTTCATCGCATGAATCTCAAAATGAAGGGGAAACCGCCATAAAGACAGCTTCAGCTTCAATAGCGCACGCTGCTGATGCAGCTCTTTGCGTTCAAAGTGAAGAAGAGAAGATTTTGGAGGATTCTGGAGATGAAGAGAAGGAGGAGGGGGTCATGATCACTTCCCCTGAATACGAAGAGGAGGCGATTTCTCATTGCCTCAGAGGGGAAGATATCACCCTGAAAGATGATGTTTTTGTTGATGAAAGCCCCTCGCTATCACCACCATCTGCTGAACGTGAAGCGATTGCTGCTACCCTACGATCGCCTGATGAAGATGAACTTCTATATGCAGGAAATCGCCAAAATAACGGCGATTCTTCTAGATATGGCAAAGATTCTGGCAAGAATGGCGATGAAGAAGATCGAAATGGATGGGTTGCTGCTGCTTCTGCCTCTCCAATGATGGTAGGTGCTGAACACAATGATGATTGGGTCTTTTCTGATGATTATGACGATTTCTACACACCTGTTGGGGATAGCAGCTTCATCCAAGAAAAAGTTGGAAGTTATGCGTTTGATGTGTCTTCATATGATGATTTGCCCTTTGCTGTCGGGCGTGTGTTCCTACCGAAAGATAACATGAGCAAACACGGAGCTTCTCACTCGAAAAACCCAGCAAATTCTTCTTCTCCATCTGAGAATCTTCCGCATGGCATATTCACACTTGAAGATGATGCTAGTATTGAAGTGAGCTTCTACACACCTCGTTTTGGTGGCGATTACGACGAAGAAAACGCAGCAGAAATACTGGACACACCAAGCTCTGGTGCGTTTACAAAGAGAGCGCTATGCTCGTGGATGAGGACAATCGCTCCTAACGATGAAGAGAGTGAACATGCACAGTATGAAGTAGAGCAAGCAAGGGAGGAAAGAATAGCACACGACAGTGTTGAAGAGGGCGTTATCTCAAGCAAAGACGCCCTTTTCTCCCTTCTCCCAGAGCAGGTTTCTCCGTCACCAGACTCTCATCTTCAACACGATGCTACATCATCAAGAATGCAGATCTTCAATCATCATGATGATATCGGTGTTCCTCCTTCTTCAAGCCCAGAGGTTGAAGAAGCCGACTGCATGAAAGGCCCTCCTCTGATGAGGAAACCCCCAGCTTTTCCTGCCTATGGTGGCATCCCTGCGAAGAGATCACTCAGCGAGGATCTGAGCAGTTCATTGAGTGAAGAACCTGGGTTTTCTAGAACCGATGAAGAGGAGAGAAAACTTCCAATTTTCGTCGCAGAATCCTCATTTTCCGGCTTTCCGATGGCAGCAAGTAGCTCTGACCTTTGCAATCGAATCTTAGGGAAGAATTTGAAGAGGAGGAGCAATTCTTTCGACTGCACAACAACTGGTGGTGATTCTAGCATCACCCCCTTCACCTTGTCTAATGTGAGTACCCCCATGAGGATGTTTTCCTTAGTTGAGACAAACTTCGAGTCTGTAGGGGTAGTTGGTGGTGAAATTGCTCATTTTGAAGCCGATTGCTGTTTTTCAGACGATGAAGATGAAGGAAAAAGTGATGATTTTGAGGGGGGTGGTGGTGGTATTGGTGGTGGGTTTGGTGGTGCTGATGGTGGTAGTGATAGCAACAACCCCCTCATCAGCAGCACACATAGTGGTAGCGAGATGCCTATCAGCAACCCCCTCATCAGCAGCACACATA
>JADHZB010001368.1:178338-190644 GCA_015657535.1 Nephromyces sp. MM_2019 | reverse complement strand
GTGTGTGTGTGTGTGTGTGTGTGTGTGTGTGTGTGTGTGTGTGTGTGTGTGTGTGTGTGTGTGTGTGTGTGTGTGTGTGTGTGTGTACTTGTGTGGGTGTACTTGTGTGGGAACATAATCGCGTAAGTGAGTGTTACTGTGCACCTCTGTGTATGCATATATATGCTCTTCCACCTATGTGTGTGTAACCTTTTTGGTGCCTGCACCCATGTCTGCACGTGTGTGTGCACTTTTTGTGTGGGCACCTATTCCTGTGCGTGTGTACCTGCACCTGTGCCTCCACCTGTGCCTGTACGTGCGTGCCTGCACGTGTGTGTGTGTGTGTATGCACTTGCGCGTGTACATGTGTGTGCTCGTGTGCGTGTGTGCTATGCTGCTAACTTCTTGCTGAGTTAGTGCAACTACTTCTCCAAAATAGCCACAGTGCTCTGCTAAGCTCACACACAAAAGGTGGGATTTGCGAGTGAAAACACTGCCAGCAGCTGAGGCTTTTTGGGGTGTACATACACCTGCAGAGCTAAAAAAGAGCTTCTAGCTAATCGAACAAGCATGCGAATCACACGTCCACGCAACACTGGCATACTCACAAAAAAGCGCACAATACGCACACACACACTCATGCAACATACACAGAACATGCACACATACTCATACAATACGCACAGAATACACACACACACAGAATACACATGATAAATTACAATCTAATCAAAAGCGAGCACAATGCAGCTCAGATTCATTGTGTGCGCAAAACGCGTTTAAACCTTCATCTTCGTGTAAGAATCAGATCAAATGATACACACACCTTATCGCGCGTGTTGATGCACCAACTAACCTTCATCACTAAAGAACACGAGCAAAATGCACACCATGCACGACGAAGATTTTGAAAATTCCCATCTCCAATGCTTCAGCCGATGAGGGGAGCTCCAGCGTGTGTATACCAGTGTAAGTGTACGTGTGCATTTTTGTGTGCGTGTGAGTATGTGCGTGTATCTGTATGTATGTGTGTGAGTCGCCTTTGTGCTTGCATGTATGTGTATTTGCCTTTGTGTGTTTTTTTGTGTCTTTGCATGTATATTTGTGTGTTTCTGCGTGACTGTGTGTGTATGTCTTTGTGTGTATTTGTGGGTTTCTTTGCGTGTGCGCACTCTGCCTTAGTAGATGTACGTGTCTCAAGGTGTGGGCCAGTGTACATACAGCTCCATTTCACAAGGGAAAACCCACATAACACCCTCCCTCATCAGTGTATCTGATCTCCTTATACCCCTCGAAAACAATAGATATTAAAAGCAGCTCTTTAATGTTCCCGTGTGTGCACACGTATTCAACTCTCCAGGCTAGTTTCAATGTATGTACACCAGAATACATACAAGAAACACACATACGCATACACAAACAAATACACACACACACATTACAGCAGGTTACGCAGCCCTAGAAATGAGCGATTGGTAGATGATGGAAACTAAGCATGAGGGAGACGATATAAATGCGAGCGTTAGCGTTGAGCTCCTGTGAGCTTCAGAATCAGCGTACATACACCCCGAAGCTACGAACAACTTACAATAGAATCTTGGCATACACCCAAAGAAGCTACATCTATTACGCGCACACACAGAGATAAACAGATACATGGAAAAATGCACACAGACAAAGACGCGCACCCGTAGAATCGATACGTATGCACACATATACACTCACACACATATATCCGCCCACCCACCCACAAACACACACACACACACACACAAATACAAGAAAGCAGATCTAAAGCAAAACTACCCACTGAGAGTCATGTTTCATTACATATTCAACCCTAAATATCCTTTTGCATCACTTAATGCGGAGAAAAACTGTAACGCTTCAGCATATATAGTGTACGTACACTGAACGCGGGAAAATTTGCACAAACACATCATTTAAGCATAGCCTGCACGTTTCTGAATTTGACGTTCTTCTTCTTTCCTGAGTTCCCCGCTCCTCTATGCTTCTTTTTGAAAGAATCATGGGCTCTCTTCCTCACATCCTCTCGGTTATGCCTGAAAACGTTGCACGAACACAGAAAAAGCTTGATGTTATAAAGCAGTCTTATCCCAACACGCACACACAGACACAGGATATCGTGAGAGTATACTACGTTAAGCAAGAAGGAAAAGTTTTAGATCTCAGTAGTAAGCTAGAGAGTCTTTCTGCTACAATAATCTGGGAAGTATGTATGTACACTCCATATGGATGCCTTGAAAACAACATAATGATAGTAACATACATCAAGGTCACATACGGACACACACAGAAATATCCCATATACAGGCACATAAAAATGTCACACACACCCACAAACCCACGCACACACACACACAGATTTCAGTATGCTCGCATATACAAATGCTTCCATCTAAACATTCTGGAGACTTACCGTCTGTTCACCTTCCAAACATCAGTGACGCAGCTTTGAGGGGTTTGAGCTGCCTCATCCTTACCTCGGTGCTGGCTGCCTTCATCATCTTCATCTTCATCATCGTCATCATCGTCATCATCGTCATCATCGTCATCATCTTCATCATCTTCATCTTCTTCATCATCTTCAGCTGCTTCAGCTTCTTTTCCTCCCTCTTCTCCCTCTTCTCCCTCCTCTCCATCCTCTCCCTCCTCTCCCTCCTCCCTCTCTAATCTTTCAAAAGATCCACACACGGAGTTCTTATCATCTTCGTCACCGGCTGCCCTTAAAAACTCCTCATCTAACTCGATGGCTTCCCCATTTTTTGATTGAGTTTCGCCTTCTTCATCATAAAGCATAGCCTATAGGTACACCCATTCAGATGAACTTACGCTAAATAGCGAAGCAGCAGCAGAGCTCATATATTAAGCTCATTCCTTAATGCAAAACACTCCACACACACAATCGCATACACACATGCACATAGAAACACGAGCACAGACACACACATACCCAAATACACACAAATACCAATACACATACCCATACCCAGCCACACACACTCCTATATACAAATTCATCCAATAAACTCATGTTTTCCTTCGTCAAAAACCTTTATTAAGCTTCAAGCACAAGCACATCTTCACACACACAGGACGCTACTTCATTCGCACACAAACCTCAGTGTGAAGCTTTTCGACGCCGTCGGCTTCTTGAACATCTTCTTCAGTTTTTACTCTGAGGAAGTCAAATTCCCTCAAAAGAATAGAATCTTCAAAGTTGACAGTCTTTTTCGCCTTCACTCCGCTGTTTTTCTTCTCCTTACTCTTGTTTACTCCTCTTTTTGTGTGTGAAACTGTGTCTTCTTCATCTTCGACAGAAAGAATGCCGATTTGAATTGGTGAAACCTTTGAATCTGATGATTCTTCATTGGAAGTAACCTCCTTGAAACTGCAGAAGATCTCGCAGAAAGTGAAAGTTAAGACGAGTGTAGATAGTAGCGCACAAAGAAGGAAACTGAGGGAAGCAGAGACACACAAAGAAAGATATAGATTGATCGATGGATACAGAGAAAACATCTAAAAAACATACGCATAGAGATTCTCACACGCAAACACATACACACACAATGGCATCAATCAAACAAACGCAGAAAGAAAGATATACACACAGAGATAAGCATAAATCCAGAGGCACGCACACCAAGAAAGAAAGACAGACACATCAACACACGCACGCACAAACATACCAACGCACTAAAGCCTGCTCACACGCACATCAAGCCTCCCAACACAGACACATCAACACACGCACACACAAACATACCAACGCACTAAAGCCTGCTCACACGCACATCAAGCCTCCCACACACATACATCAAGCCACCCACCAGCACACACACATACACACACACCTTGGTAGATCATAAACCTCAAGCTTGAACTTCTTGCGAAAAAGAGTGGCTATACACTGCATATCGCGATTGAAGTACATCTCTGCGTTAGGATGAAGTGTTGTCACGATCTGAGGGAAATCTATCAGTGTGATACGCTCATTCTCCCCTAGTATAAGATTGAACTCATTGAGATCTCCATGAATGACTCCACAAGCAGCCAGGCGAGAAATCAGCTGAATGAGAGCTTGAAGAACTACTAGAGGTCTTCTCAAGGACTTCATCTGCTCAGTTAAGGGGTGCTTAATTTGGGTATGTTTGTGTGTGTTGGTTGGTTTGGGTGGGTTGGTGCGTATGTGCCGGTAGGTGGGTTGGTATGCGAGTGCCGGTGCGGCTATATGAGCTTGTGTGCGGCTGGCAGTGTATGGCTGTATGGTAAAAGAAGCAACAGGGCTAAAGCACACGCTTCAGTGGGAGCTTCTAAAGAAGGAAACGTATAAGAAGAGGGCTCAGATATAGAGACCACCAAAAAGTGAATGTACACTAATCTCATACAGCAGCTAAAAAGGCATTACTAAATCCAAGATATTCCGCACGTCCATATACACATACCTAAGCACACATGCATTGACAACTACACACATTCCGAAACCCACACACCCACGCACACCAATGAGCTCATACCCACACACACCAATAAGTTCACACCCACACACACAACAACACCCTCACCCACACACAAAAAGATGTTAAAATATCAAAAGTTAGAATTATCCTACACATATCAACCTCGCCTCCAAGAAGAGGCTTACCCTCAGCAAAAACTTTCATATACACACACACACACACACACACACACACACACACACACACACACACACCTGAGCTAAGAGGGAGCCATCAATATAGCCCATTAGAATAGCATGGCGGTTAACATCTATAGGCTCAGGGACAGGGAAATCATTAGAATATAAAGCCTTCATATAGCTATACTCCTTCAAAGCCGCCAGCCTTGATAGATACATCCAACTGGCATGTCGGCGATTCTGCAGGTAATCTCGGTTGTTCTTTACACTCCTAAACGATATCCGGCCTAAAAAAGAGTAGATAAAAAACACATAGGGGAGTGTATGTACACCCACCAACTTCGAGTAATGAGCAATTCTCCTCAACATGCACTCATTCTCTGAAAAATAAAGCCTTTCCAGTCTACAAACACAAGCTAACACCGCATCTAATCATGTCTGTATCCCCCAGTGTAGATTCTATCCCTCCATCATAAAGAGAAAACAATACATTAGGCCTACACAGTCTAACACAATCCCATGCGTAAATCCCTTCCAAAAACCCCCCAACCCCCCAACCCCCCAACCCCCCAAACACCCAAACACCCAACCACCCAAACCCCACCTAGGCGATGTAACTTCAAGCACACTAACTCCCCAGAAGGCGTTTGACAAAGGTGCACATCTGCTTCCTTTCCCACCCCAATTCGTGGGCCTACAGACACTATCTGCTTTCTGCTTAAAAACGTCTTCAATGCCAAATAATCATAGCCTGAGAAAGTGAGCTTATAGCCGTCATAGTTACGGCCATCATGAGCTATCAACTTGTGTTGAAGAAGCTTCCCCAACAGTTGGTGGACGCCAGTTCGCCTCAGCCCAGCAATCGATTCAATCAGCTTCACTGACACCCACTCGTGATTCTTCATTCCCATCTCTATAGCCGTGAGTGCACGAAACTCACTACGAGAAAGGTGCTTTAATTGAGTGGCATCGAGCTTCATTTTGGGAGGGTGGGAGGTGGGGGGTTTGGAGGGTTGATCGGTTGGAGGGGTGCTGGGATAGTGGGATGTGGCGTTGATCGGTTGGGAGGTTGGGAGGATCGTTGGTTGGGGGGCGGAGGGGTTGAGGGGATCGCTGGTTGGGGGATTGGGGATATGAATAGGGAATTCTCCCTAAAGAATGCTCCTGATTACCTACCCTGACAAGTTCTTTTCAGAATTTTCTTGGGGGGTCTCTGAAAGGTTTTTCCTATGATGGAGTGAACTCTCTGCAGGTGGGGGTTACCCTCAAAATTTTCTTTGCGGGTGGTATAGCGTCAATCTAAACACACACTTTAATATCGTCAGTAATATCACAGTAGAAGTGGATGATTACTGCAAAATTTTCAAGCTATTCTGAAGAATACACACACAGCAGCAGCTAGAATTTTAAGCCTTATACTAGGGTTTTCGTATATTAATGAGAAAATACTTGAAGAAATCTACTACCGTGAAGAGAGTTCCTCAAAAGGGTGTACGCATGTGCACGTTTGTGGGTGTGTGTGTGTGTTACAAACACTGGCAGACCTATCAAAAAGCTTCAGGGTTAACCAAAGATCGATCGCTTTGCTTCATAACAGAGCAGGCCTTCGAAGTACACACACGAAGGAAAATTCAATGTTATGGGTCAGTTGATGAATAACACGCGCACAATCAGATGAAGAATCACGCACAATCACATTCATGAATCACGCGCATATACAGTACACTCAAACATCAATAGTACAATATGCGCACCACAATTTCAAGTCTTCAAAGTGGACACCAAGAAGTAAAGAAACAGAGGAAAATTCAAATATGGAACGAAAATTCGCACACACTACCCTGCGGAATCTCTCGCGCACGCCTGTATGCAATAAAGATTGGAAAAAAGAGCTATTTTTGGCATTTTGTGCGCGACCTCCTCTAAAAAAAATATCCTATGAAAAGAAATCTCCTATCATCCATCTCCCTCTCCATCTTCCTCTTCATCTCCCTATTCTCCCCACTACCCCCCTTACTCCTTCCTCATAAATATCAAAGCAGAGAATACCAGCATGTGCGCATATATTTTTTCGCCAAAACCTCACCTTGAGAATGAACAGGAAGAACAGCCACACAGATTGCGATAAATGTTATAATTTTATACAGTTGTGAAGAGGAGAGATATGTGCGAGAAAACAAAGAAAATCATCTCTAAAAAACTACTTCTTCATCTTCTATGTGACGGAAAGTAGAGAATCTTCTTGAAGATGGCATTCTGCATCCCCCCTAAAGCTGCTGTGCCCTACTGACATCTTCATACATGTCAATCGCATCGTTTAAGTATCGTAATACTGTGAAGAAAGCATGAAAAAGTCCAGTGTATGTATGCGCTGTAGTGTGTGTGCTATAGTTTGTATGTGTGTCTGAGTGTGCTTTGCAGTGTGCGTGTGAGTGTGCTATAGTTTGTGTGCGTGTGATAGCATGTACGTACTAGTGTGTATGTGCTGTAGTGTGTGCTACAGGATGTGAGTCTGTACTACAGTGTGTCTGTGTGTGTGCACGAGGGCATGTACGTATTAGTGTGTGTGCGCGAGTGTGTGTATGTCCTGGTGTTAGTGTGCACACGGCCCTCGTGTATGTGTGTGGTTGCCTTTATTAGGCACTCTTGTATGTGGGGGCGAATGCCTTGTGGTGAGTAGGGTAAAAGCCAATACAACACTAGCAGTGTGTGCGGGTTTTTTGCTCTACGCGATTTTGTACATTGATGCGTGTGCTTGTGTGTATGCTGCTGTGTATTGGTGTGTGGGTTGCCGTGTGTGTCCTGGTGGTTGTTTGTGTGTGTGCTGCTGTGTTTCTCACTCATCAGCTCGCGTGTGTGTTTAACTATCCGTTTCCTTGTAAACTTCCGTGTGCACCATCCTGTGTTTGCTTACCTGTTGCTGTTTCTCATAGTGTGAGTTTCCGTGTGTCGTCCAATCTATGTGTGTGTGCTGCCCTGGATCTGCGTGTGCGCTGGATGAGCTCATTCGTTTTATTGCCGAGTACTGCTTCGAGCACTGTCTCATAGAATACTCCACACACGGGTGTTAATCTACCTGCTCTATGTGTGTGTGTTTCTTTGCCTTTCTCCTTGTGTATCAGCACAATATTTGCTTTCAAGACTCCTTGACTTAGTCAATGGGGGGGTGTACGTACACTCAAAGCATATTGAAGTCCATACAGACACAAACGCACGTACATACTCACACTCCAATGTACAAAACCTAGTGTAGCTGCAAATACTATAGTATCGCCTTAAAAGTCTCAGCATATCACGCTAGGCTAGTCTAAGGACTAGCTTCTCGTTATGATTAGCTGCTAAGAACGAGCCTAGTTGGGAGCATCGATTCAGACTACACACACTACAGTAAAGATGATAAGCAACTGCTAAGCAGATACTAGCCAAAGAGGCGAAGAAGCTTCCCCCTTTGCTTCCCCTTAGTTTAGCTGCCTTAATTTGCTCTGCCATTGTATGACAATGCTTTCGATACGAGGGGAAAATGAGTACCAGTATACCTCAAAATAAAGCTCCTCACACACACGCAGGCCAGGAAGCACACACTTCAATATACACAAATGTGCACAACTTGATAGTAAAATGCAGGCAAACAGGTGGCTTTGCGTGTTCCCGTAGAGACTTGAACGCACACACATAGGTAATATCTTCATCACGCATACTACACATACCAGTATAGAAGGAAATACAAACACACTAACCCTCACTCACCCACACACAGGGAAGCAACCGCACACACACACACAAGCAAACTAACCGTACACAAGCACGCTTACCACATACGCATGCATAATTGAAGATTACCAATACACATTAACACACGATTGAACATATATCCACACACGCAACTATAACTACACATATCCACACACACACACACACACACACATGTACCCCCATATGACTACGCACACACACACACACATGTACCCCCATATGACTACGCACACACATACCCTCGCACAAATTAACACCACATACACACGCAGACACACGCAGACACACGCAGACACACACAAACACTTGAGCATATCCAAACACACACACACACACACACACACACACACCCCTACAAGCTAAAAAATTTCAACCAATTTTTTAACGAAGAACAATGTCGATGTTAAAAGGCCAAGCCGTAGACTCTCGAAGTATTCTACTCTTCGAACACCCACAGAGTATTGCCGAATCTTCAACTTGCGATTGCATCCGTGATCTAATGCTGGTATTCTTATGGAGTGAATACTTTCTCATAGAGTGGTATTCGCACACAATATCCAACAGCTTCCCCAGGATTTTCATTTTCAAGACGCTGAAAAAAAGCACACACACACCAAAGCATAGACAACAAAGTGAGAGAACCTATAAATCTGATGATGCTAGCTGCTTACCCTTGAGTGTGCAGGGCGCAGAAACACACATATTGTAGCTTTGCAAGACATATGCATACTCTATAGCTTGCTGACATACACGGATGCCATACTTTTTTTAGCACATACCTGCAGACACACGCATACACGCAACCACATCAGCAGACATACGCACACACCAACACGTAAGTGCACTAACACACCAACACACGCACACGTCAACACACACACAACACCCGCACACAGCACACAAGTAAACTCTAATCGAGCGAAGCACACTGGTTCTCTACCACTCACTCACACACACACACACTTTTCCCTCGCATATATCGCACACAGCAAACCAAGATTCTGGCAGTACTTCTTGGTTACCTACTCGGTTGAAACAGCACATCGCTGAGCGTAAAAGTTGAAAAGTCCTCGTGAGTGTAAGTACACCCAAACATGATTACCTGAAGACACCAGGGATAATAGCCAAATGCGCCAGATAAACAATGAGCTTATCGTAGGTATCAAAAGCGTGAGTATGTCCCTTCAAAGATGCTATCGGGCTGGTAGCTTCAGCAGCGAAGAAATGATCTGAGCTCACTCCTTTTTCCTGCAATTTATCCTAAACAAATCGCAAAAAACAGGGAATTTTGAGCTTCAAAATACCAGACACTGAAGATCTTCAACACTGTACGTACACCCCATGAGTTGCACCCTAAAAATTGAGGAACGCAGGAAAAGTGCATCTATAGAAGGAAGCTCAAAGCTTAAACAGAGACTCTGCCAAAGCATTAGAACGCTCTCAACACGCCCACAAATATTAAGTTAAATATTCACCCAAACACATGAGCACCGACACAGGCACACACAAGCAGACATTAACACACACATACATACCGACAAACTCGCCCACACACATACCAGTAAACGAACAAGCACACCCAACAACACCCCATACCCACACACACATAAGACGCCCCTCAAGCTTTCAATATTCTTCCATAATAAAATAAACAAGAGACACTGAAATACACACCCACCACTATAAGGGAGAGTAACGGCAGGGATAAAGCTTCAATCTTCGTTCCAGCACTTCTAAGTAAAGCAGCTGGATATAAGCCCCCAGTTCTGGCAACACACACACAAGCATTGCAGTGTTTGCATATCAAAACATTCGCGTATTTAAATTACATTTTCATCAAAAAAACAAGAAAGACCGTGAAAAGCATCATTTTTTTCAATTCTGCGTGTATTTGTGTGCGATTAAGTGTACGTACACTCTAATAAGTTAGGATCTCTGCAAATCTCAGCAGCTTAACAGAGCTCCAGCCAGTAGACACTAATCTTCACTGAGTGAATAGGCGATACCCTATCAACTAAGTAATCTGCTATGATAAAAAACACACAGCGTCGTGAGCTTGGAAGTATAAGCACACGAGTGCTCGCTTTTCAGGAAGCAAGCATGAAGGTGCAGGCTTAGCGAGAAGGAATCCACGAGATTTGAAGCTTATCGCAGCAAAAAAGGGACATGACTTGCACACACAAACACACATGAGAAGTTAGATAAGCACCCAAAAGTATGCACACACACGGCATCAGATATGAACAGAGTGGTATGTATACCCATAAAAAACGATTTGTGCTCAGGGGTGCGCACACGCACACGGAATCAGATACACACTAATATATGCACACACACAATACTAGATATACTCATAAACCAAAACATACACACACACACATGCAAATATACAGACAGATGAATATATGCATATGCACACAAAGATACAAGTTCATACACACAATAAACCCACCCACACACACTCAAACTAGATACACACACACATTTATCATCCCAAATACTCATTGAATAGCCCTTAAAACAACTCACACTTCTGAGCTCGCCGGAAAGAAGGCCATACAATTAGCATAGGCAAGCCAAACCAACTGCTGAATAGGAAACAGACGCTGTACATACACCAAAATGGCAAGCAGACTAAGAATATCAATACGGCAAGAGGAAAAAGCTGCAACACACAGCTAGAATGCAATCGCATAGCAGCTAGAGAGGGATGTATAGCGTTAAGAAAACATATAGAAGCTTAAAAAGGGGATAAGGATTCCAAGATTGCCTAAAAAATACAATAAGCGACATGGCTAATAGAGGAGTGAATGTGTGTGTGTATATCGATATATGGCGCGAAAGCAGTATATGTGTGCGTGGGCATCTCGATGACTACGAGTCTCGAAAACTGTGGAATAACCTTTCATTGCAATCAAAGTGTGCGAAATCAATGTTTCGGCACGCACTTAGACATTCATTGATGAGTGTATGTACATACACTTTTTTGCGTGTATAAATGCTTTTCAAGTGAAAGTGTGTGTTTCTAAACCTAAAGCAGCGCATTCACGGATTAGCTTCACTACTCCTCTGTGTCTGAATGCATAGCTAAGCACAGAACGACGCTTCAGAGAGAGGATGAAGACAGGAACGCACTAGTAGCATGGAGATGAAGAAGATGAAGAAGAAGAAGAAGAAAAACAAGAAAATGGGCAGCAGATTCAGTAGTAAAAATTAGCACACTTTTGCAGGCAAACGTTCAATTAAGTTAGAAAACCACAAGGCTCATTGAGAAGGCAAAATCCCCACTGCCACACAATTGTATATACCTGCAGCATAACCACACAAAACCAGGCACTAATATCTAGCATGCACACACACACACACACACACACACACACACACACACACACACACACACACACACACATTTTAAGCCACTTAAGAAGAAGATGCACACATACACACATAGAGCCACAAACACACAAAAAGCAACACCCACAAAAAACTTGATCTCCTTATCCATTTCTTATCTTCTAAAATAACACACACAAACTACAAAATCAGCCTCTGCTTTGATAGATAAGTTTCGTATGCGAATAATCTCACCATTTGGTCTACTGTGTGTGGGAATAACAACCTAAAGACTATACTAGAGGCTTCGTCTTGCAGGCTACTTGAAGAGGCAGCGTACGTACACTGCAAGACGGCCAGTGAATACACAACCTGTACGGCCTCAACACACGTGAGAGCCTTCCTTCCTCCCAAAACTCTGTATATATCCCTCTTCTTTGATGTTTCTTGAAGATGAAGAAGCAGCGAGATCTGCAAGGCGTGATAAGCACAATTAGATGAAAGTAGAGCAAATACACAGATTAACCCTCAGCTAAGGGGTAAGTTATGAGTAAATACGCACACACACACACACACACACA
>JADHZB010001368.1:130490-174199 GCA_015657535.1 Nephromyces sp. MM_2019 | reverse complement strand
CCCTAATCACCACTCAACCCCCTCAAACAAACTCTCATCCCCCCTAATCACCACTCAACCCCCTCAATACCTTTGTTAAGGTGCTACTGAAAAGCTCGGCGTTTTGCCTGTAAAACTCCCTTCTCGAAGCTTCTTTCAATTCGCAGCCCTCGACAGTTAAACCCTCAATCACTCTCGATGAAGAAGGAGATGAAGCCGAAGAATGCATATCTTTGTGTGCGCAAGCAGGCAATTTACGTTGACTAGCGTTATTGAGAAAAGCTGCAATCAAATCATTAAACTTCTCGAATGCCTTCAACATCAAACTCCACCAAGAATCGCTGGAGGTCGGAGCTCGTTTAGCTTGTAGCTGGTGGTATACCTACACACACATACGGTTGTGTGCTAAGGATTGCCCACGTTATGCTGCCTGAAACTCACGTATGTGTGATGGTTGCAGTGAGTCAGATAGCGTGTGCGTGAGGATGCCAGCGACTGAGATAGCATGTGCGTTAGAATGACAGTGAATGAGATAGTGTGTGTGTGAGCTTGATTCCTTAAAATTAAGGTATTGGGGGGGGAAAAAACACAGTGATAATGAATAAATCATCCTATCCATGACTGATAGCGCACACACTTCCCTGCTTCATCATATAGTGTCACATATATTACACACACACTCTACTCGCTCAAGTGTATGACAACAACACACAAAATAACAAGCGCAAATTCGTTTGTTTAAAGCAAATAAAACAGAGAAAGAGGCTAAGAATCTGAGAAACACAGGAAATAAGCATATGAGCATAAGCTTACACACACATAAGCATCAACTCACGCACACATTAGCGTAAGCTGAAACACACAAAGAAGTATAGCTTCATATGCAAGCATAAGCTCACACACAAACAACGAACACCTCACACACACAGAAAAACAGGCTCAAACACATATAGGCATATCTTCGCACGCACACGAGTATAACTTCGCACACACACTAGCATACCTACACACACACACTAGCATACCTACACACACATAGAACATACCTCATTAAAAACTGTGAAAACAGCGCTTATATTCAAAAGGTTCGTCTTCTCAACATCATCGCGCATGCAGCGATCAACAGCTTTTTGGTTTGAAGTTTCACATAGTAGAGCTTCTAGTCTCTAAAAAAGAGTGAAGTGAAAAGATGCCAGGTTAAAACCACCGCACACACAATGTAGGCTATTAAAGTTTGATAGGCAGACTGCAAAGCACAAGGAAAAAGCACACGCAAAACGACATATAACAACACACAAAAGCAGCTTTTCTCGCTGAGAACTAAGCACACACGCAAACATAGCAAATAATTTGTACACACGCGCATAATCAGCCACAGGCACACACACAGCAATCATATATACCCAACAAGCAGACACACACACATTCACCCAAATGCACATACACATAGCTTCTACCTTTAGCCTTTCCAATGCTATAGTAAACTTACCTCCAATAACACACCAACACACGACTTAGAAGAGAAGATTTGCACAAGCAAGCAGACATCGCGAAGCGAGTAATCTTCAGCTCCTTTAGAAGCATTAATATAATGTTTATCATCTGAAGCCCAGGATGCAGGTATCCCAGCCTTCATCATCTTCTCCAGCTGTAGGCTTAAAAGCTCTAGAGCCTCAGCCGCAAAGCCTAGAAAAACCACACACACATATATAGGAAGAATGAAAGAGAGAAGGAATGACACTTATACGTTGGCAACACCGTAGCAAATCATTAAAAATCCACACTTTCAGCCAACACACACACAATCACGCAAAATCACACACACATAATCAGAAAAATACTACAGAGATGCACGCAGATATGCATAAACACTCTGATTCATAGAGCATTCTAAAGTCTTCAAACAAAGCAAAAGCCACAGACTACTTGTATACTCTCTCATAAGTAGCTTACGCTTTGTATGCTCAAACTGCTGAAGTTTTTTGAACACACGAGCAGCTTCAAGTAGCTCTAGCGGCGCTAAAGCTTCAAACCATGGTTTTCTGGCTAGGATCTCACAGCATAGTTCCTGGAAGCATATATTAACACACACAGGCTATACTTCAGAAGAAGGTTGGCTTCGATAACTAGTGGTCTGTATATTTGCAACACACACGCATGTGTGTAAGCTGCACTGGAAGCACACACCGATTCTCACTTATACGCAAGAAAGTATGCAGAGGCAAACAAGGGTATATGCACTTATATACAGAGAAATTGAGACATACAAAAAAACACACACACATTAACACACCTACAAACAAACACATACATGCATGCATACATCAACACACCACATACACAAGCACACACCCACCCACACACACACACAAGTACACACCCACCCACACACACACACAAGTACACACCCACCCACACACACACACAAGTACACACCCACCCACACACACACACACACCAAAAACTTACCCGAATCACAGCATCACATCTTTCACTGCCATCAAAGACAGAGAGTAAGACAAGAAGATCAGCCCCTTTAAAGCCTCCCTTTGGCCCCTTCAAAAATCCGTAAATCACTGGCCGAGCAGTGATAAGAAGCTCTTGAAGCTCCACCCCTTTAAAAATCTCTGAAGAGCTTAACATACGAGACTTTGACAGTTTCAAAGCTTTGTGTATGTGCAGCCGAGAAAATTCCTCATCTTCATCTTTTTTATCTTCAAGAAATGTCTTTCCTAGTGGTAGAGAGTCATCAGCACCGTCGCTTGAGTGAGAATATCCGATCTCTGCGATTTTGCTGGAGTTTTCAGCGATTCTATGAGAGGGAGTAGTGGAAAGCGTTGAAGAAGCTACGGGTAATGAAGGCGACACACACAGGCATGTTCGATCCAAAGAGGGAGCGAAAACGTCAGTTTCTGAGAGATATGCCTTCTTCTCTTTTTCATACACACCTATCGAGGATTGGGGATGCACACACAACAATCTCGCCCTATACGTCTGCAGCATCTCAGCTATTGAATGAAGGCTCATTCCAGGTAATCTTCTCAGGATTTCTCCATGAATCGTACGCACACACGGCGAATACACCCACTGTAAGGCAGAGCTTTCTCTCCAGGGTACTTCTTCATATCCTAATGTAGGACATGCAAAGAAAACGTCATTTCCATCATTTTTTCTACCCGAAAACTGCCTCAAATTGGCTGTTTTCCAGCTTATTGAAGGCTTTTGACTGGAACACACACGCTGCTTATCAATATCTGAAATGCTCAGCTTTGCAGTGCAATCAACTTTTGGGAGGAGCAGCTCTTCAGATTCTCTCGGCTGCTGTGTGTGTATGACATCATCTTTTTCTACACACAGCAGCTGCTCAGACTCTTTCCGCTCGTGTGTTTGTGGCACATCTGCTACTTCGCACGGGGCAGCAACTTTCACTGCAAGTTGAATCAGATGCTCCAGCTTGAGGCTTAGGCTTCTTGAGGTTGAAGCTTCACTATGAATAGAGCCTTCTTTCACATCCAAAGCCTCTCGCTTTGCTCTTGCAGACTGAGGAAAGTCGATAAAAAGCCTTCCTGCATCAGAGACGAAGCTATGAAGCTCTGAATAATCCAATTTGCACACATTTCGCCCTAAAGAAGGCTCAATAAAGAGCTTGAAGATTGAAAAGAACTGTAGATACACTCCTGAAGCCTGCAAAGCACTGGGAAGCTGCTGAAACGCATACATGAGCTGCTTTAGAGGCCTCTCCTGCACACACACTTTTCGAGGATTCTCCTTTGAATATGGAGCATAAGAGGGTTGAAGAGGTGAAACCTGCTTCCGATAAGGCAACAACTGACTGAGATTCGACCTTGTTGCCTCACAGAGAGAGGTTTCGTACTGCTCAACATACTGACTTTGTGAAAAAGCCGTCCAACACACAGGATGATGCGTGAAATCCATATCAGAGGCAGCTCTAGATGCAGTGTCTTCAGCACATATACTAGAGCTGTTTTCCTGTAAATTTCGCAAATATTCTACTCTGTCTTCAAGCCTTAAGATTCCTGGCTTTATAGAATCATTAGCTCCCTCTCTTCTAGCTGCTTTATGCTGAATTTTCGACCTTAAAGGAGTGATTTCATCTTCATCCTCAGTGAAGCAGTTCTTTTTCGTTAGCAATAAGCTTCCAAAAAATGAGTTCCAAGTATCTTCAAAATTCAAATCTCTGAGCAGTTTGAAAAGCCTCAAAAAGCCATCTTCAACTACTTTGAAGCTCCACTCCTTCTCAAACGATCTCAATATTTGCTTGTGTGTTAGGGCATTGTGAATTTTCATCCAATCATGCTGATTAATACCTTTAAAATCAGCTAAAGAGAGTAAAATTCTCAGTATAACCAACCAATCAGGAGATACACATCGACTAATAGCATATAAAATCATCCACAAATCGATTTTTGATGCCTTTTCCCAATCAAAATGGGTAGCATGAAGCTGAGAATTCTTGTGAAAAAAACGATATGAAGAAGCTTTATTATGGGAGTGATGAGAGGAGTCTTCGCCTGAAATACCACAAATTTCATCAGTTAAGGGTTCCAAAAGATGTTTTTGATGAGAATTTTCATTATTTTCCTGCTTTTTGGCTTGTAAAGTGCCTCCAAGTGAGTGAATATTCCTCTTCAAATCTTCCTGAGACTCCTCGATCCCAGTCATAACAAGTCTAAGAGCTCTTGCTCCCTCTTCAACGAAAGCAGGCCTTCCCAACTTGGAGAAATCGTAGAGAAGGTGTGAGAGCGTGCTGAGCGAACAAATCTCCTTCATTTTGAGCGATTGAGACACACACAATGAGGCAGCAGTTAATGCTTCATCCTTCAAGCTTATCTGTAGCTTTGAAGCAACTCGCAAAAGTTTAGAAAGAAGCTTGATATGATGTATGTACACACCTGATAGAGGAACCGAAGCTATGCCGGGAGATTCATGCGTGCTATTGCTTCTTTGAAGAAGGGAAGGAGAAGAAGAAAGAGAAGAAGGAGGAGCAGGATAGGAATAAGAAGATGATGAACATGATAAAGAAGAAAAAGAAGAAGATGGTGGTGAATGATAAAAAGAAGATGAAGAAGATGAAGAAGAAGCCTCCAAACCTTTCAGCAATCCAACCTCTAGCAATGTTTTCAAGAATACGCGTGTGTTTGGAAGCAAAGCTTCAATAAGCTCCGGAGATGCTTGCAATGAAGTAGAAGATGCACTAGTAACTCTAGCAGATTTACAGGCTTCAGATTCTTCTCCTATCTTTTTTCCCACCGCATCTTCCCGATCTTTGCACTCTTTCAGAGCCTGTAGATTCGCACTTTCAGCATATAACATTGAAGATGAGGAAGAAGACAAAGACACACGAGAGAAAGAAGAGCTACTTAAGCTCAAATCATCCCAAAATATTTCTCCAATCACACCTTCAACGTGAGAACCTTCATTTCTGCTGCTGAACACTCCACCACCATGTAGAGACAGCATCTTCAGATATGATTCAGCCACACACACAATATCATGCAAGGAGATAGAATCTCTTTGAATGAGCAAAAAGCCACCAATAGCTCGCATAAGCCTTGCCAAGAGTTCTTCATCGATAGTCGAAGCTGGAAGCTTTGAAAGAGCAGAAATCGCGAGATGTAAGCTCTTCAATTGAGGCCATGAAGATTCGCAAGTGTGTACAACAGGGTGGGAGAGGAGGAAAGCAAATTTTTTCCACAGAAGATTGCATTGATTGCGTATCCATTTCGGCCTCTTACAGCGTCTTTGTTCCACTTCAAAGTACAGTCGCACACAGTTTGCGTGCATCTGCAATGAGGAAGGAAGCTCTTTAGAAGAGGGAGTATTTGAAACGGTAAATCTACCGCAAAAAGCGGAATCTGGAGAAAACTTTGGAGGATAAGCCGGAAAAGAAGTGGATTTCGAAGAAAAAGCACGAATTTGAAGAAATTTTAAAGAAATCATCTTCAAAGAAAAGGATTCCACGTAAAATCCTCCTTTCAAAGTCAAAGGTCTGCATTTGATTGCCTACCTTCACTTGCTTTAGGCTAGAAAACTGTGTGATGTTTGATATCTGTAGTCTGCAGCTGTTTAGCCGTTGGTGGGAAAGAAAGTTGAAGATCAGTAGTTGAACGTGTGTGTGTTTAGCGCATCATCTTGGTGGAAGCAGGAAAATTTTGAAATAAGAAGGGAAAAACTAAAAAGGATGAAAATGATGATTTTTACACCAAAAATTGCGGAGTTAATAGGGGGTGGAGGAGGGTAGGAGGGGGTACAAGGGAAAAGATGAAGATCAAGACAAGGATAGATGCAAGAAAAAGTTAATGAAGTAGTATGAAGACAAACAGAACCATTTTGTAATAAAATATAAGATGAAGAAGAAGAAAGAACCCAAATTTATACGATACAGAAGAAAACGGTGTAAGAGTGAAGCAGACGCTAAATACAAAAAAAATATAATTTTTGGCAAATTCTTCTCTCGAAAAAGAAGAAGAAGCGGAAGCTATAGATTAACAAAAAGCGAAGGAGAAAGGGGAAAATACAGGAGAATTGACACACAAAGTGTGTGATGAAGAGAAAAAGCGAAAACTTCATCAACTCACAAAAAATCAACTCCATTGCCGGCTTTTTGCATGTAAAAGAAGAATTTCTTCATTTTTTTGAGTATTACCTCTTCTGCTTCATCTGATGCTGTGAAGTTGATATATAACTGCACCAAACACTAGTTTTCACAGAGAATTTCTCTGTATTTTGTTGAGTCTGAAGAAGCAGAGCTTCTTCGTTTGTTCTTCGCCAATTTCCTCATTTTTTCAAAAAAAAGGAATCTACACTATCATAAAGACAAAAGTTGGTACAATAGAGATAATTAGCAAAAAAAATACTTTAAAAAGATGTTTTCTTCTTTTTCTCCGACCAAGATGATGTTTTCTTCTAATTAGATAAGACTCATGTTCTCTTCTTCATCTTCTCTCAATAAAATGTTTTTTTTACTACTCCCAATAGAATGACGCTTTCTTTTTATTCTCCTACAAAAATGCATTTCCCTCTTTTTTCTCCTCTCATATTCACCATCTTCGTTTTATGCTCTTTCGTTCCCTTCAACTAACAAATCCTCTACATCTCTCGTATCAGAGAAATGAGTGCGAAAGATGAAGGCCGCCCTCCTTCCTCCTCACAGAATTGTTCTAAAGATTTTGAAGATTGTAGTTTCTACGTAAATTACGTGAATCAGCAAAGAAAAGATGATGAAGATGATGGAAATGATGATGAAGATGATGACGATGACGATGACAACGAAGATGAAGATGCTCAAGATACAGAAGATGATGATGGAGCTTCCAATTTTCTCAAAAACAAGCAATATCACAAAACTGCTATATATACAAGCAGTTATCGAGATAAAGAGGGGGAATATCTACAAAGAAGGTTCTAGAAAACGAAAAAAATCGCAATTTTTCCAGAGATAGAAGATTTTTCCTTTTTTTCTTTTCCAACATCAGTTCAAAGATGAAATGAAGCTTCTGAAATGAAAAAACAAATGGCTGAAGAAGGAAATCTCTTTTTTTAAGCCAAAAAAGTCGAATTTTGAAAAATCCTTAAAAATTGTCGTTTTCCCTTGAATCTCTGCTTTTATCGAAATTCTAAAGGAAATTCATGTAGGTGAAGGTTTCTAAGTTTATTCAGCAAGGAAAAGTAGTTTGGGAAAGAAGAGGAAGAGGAGCTAACGTACACCCACAGAGAGAAACAGGCGACACACACACAGAGAAGCTAATGCGCACACACACAGAGAAGCTAATGCGCGCACACACCAGTTCGTGCACACACGCACAGAGGTGCCAATTTATGTACAGAGGGAAGCGCCAACGTGAGTACCCAGAGAGAGATACACGCATAAAAAAAAGGTAACCCACACACAGAGCGAAAGAAAGAAACCAACACACAGCACTTGCTGATATGATGATTCCTCCTGTTTCTTCTCTGGCTACCCTTTTTCATACAATACAGCATTAATGAGTATTTCTGGCTCCCCTTTCTTTCTGTCTCAATGGAATGAAACGTTAAATGCTTATCTTCATAGCTACCTCATCTCAAGCTTTAATAAGCTAGCACCTTAGCGAATCCAAGGGCTAGCTTTTTTCTCTTGTGTGTGTTAGTAGCACTCCTATGTAAAAACTTGCCACATTCAACATTCACACACATGGCACACACATAGTTTCAGTAGTATCTCTTCGGTGAGCTCAGCTAATATTTCCAGCTAATCGTCACCATAAGAACCAGAACCTCCAGCTAGTGAGTAAACCAGCTAAGCTGAGCTTAGCCGAGAAGAATGCCTTCTCATTATCATTAGCTAGAGTGCTAGATTAGGGGCTTAGTTAGAGTGTCTTGCTCCAATCACCTATAGTGTTTAGCTCTAACTCAATCACAGTATACATCAATACCAAGATATCTTCGTAAGATTCTGGCAGCTTCGTTTTGAGCTTCGTGTGCGCGTTGTATATCCTGCTGATATGGAAGTTCTAGTATAAAACGATGCTGTGGTGTGTCATTAGAACTACAGGGTAACGCTGTAAAAGTATCGATTCGCACACACAGCTTTCATCAAGGATATCACTAGCAGCATCTACAGGTGAAGAAGCAGCGTAAGCTCATCACAAGAACACACAGCACTGACTTAACACTAACAGATAGTATATGCCCATAAACCACACACACTCTGAGCTTCATAGTGGAAACTAACAGCATTGAACTCTTCCAATACTCTCTTGTAAGTGAAGAAGCTATGCAAAAATCCTAGAGAAAAACCCATTAAAAGACGTCCAAACAAGGGGCTAGTGCAAATCACTAGTGTGTGTGTGTGATGAGGAAGAAGCAAAGATATTTCCTTATTACTTGCATATGAAGAGTAGAGCAGTACATCCAGCCTCGGTTATGCGCTAGCACATACAAAAAATTGTGGAATAACTCACGCAGCATACTGCGAGATAACGCACACAAAATATTGTGAGATAAGGCACGCACAATAGCCTCAGAAAGCGCACAACACAACACACACTAGCCCGAGAGTATCCACACACTAGACTGCAACAAAGTCCACACACTAGACTGTAACAAAGCTCAAACACAACAACCTGCACCATGTTGCAATAACCACCACCATTTGGCAAACAGGGTGGTCGCTTACCAGGCTCTGTAAGCAGCTACGATTCGCAGAATGAATAGCACACACACGACTATAACAAAACACAAAGACAACCGAAATGTGTGCTTTTTTAGCTGAAAACTCGAAAAAACGTCAAGCAAAAGTGGGAACCAAGCCCGGGATCACAAGTACGGACAGAAAGCTATTCATCTTCATATGTATCTTCGATAGATGCAATACACACTCGCGATTTTTAAGTGAGAAAAGGCAATTTCTCTGCTTAAAGATTATGTTTTTACTTCTAAGTGAAAGAACTGTATGCTATCATTATGAAATGGAATCTCAACACTAAAAAACCCAGAAAAAAACATATCAACTAAGCATATTTTCCAGCACTTAAGTTTAAAAATACACACACACACACACGCAAACACAAACACAAACACAAAAACCCCATAAACTATTCATCAAATTATCATGTAGGAAATCAGTATTCAGAAGAGACGCTTTAATTAGCAAAAAACAATCTTTAAACGTTTAATCGTTGGAGAAAACCCCCAAATTTTTGGGAAGAAAGCAGTTTCTGCCTCTGCTTCTTCTCGGGCTTCTCCTCTTCTTAAGTTTATCTTCTTCTTAGGCTTCTCTCTCTACTTGTTGTGTTTCCCTTCTTCATGGGGTTTTCTCTTTCTACTTGTGTGTCTCTCTTCTACTTGAGAGTTTCTCTTCTTCTTAAGCTTTCCTCTTCTTAGGCTTCTCTCTCTACTTGTGTGTTTCCCTTCTTCATGGGGTTTTCTCATTCTACTTGTGTGTCTCTCTTCTACTTGAGAGTTTCTCTTCTTAAGCTTTCCTCTTCTTAGGCTTCTCTCTCTACTTGTTGTGTTTCCCTTTTTCTTGGACTTCTCTGCTTCTCCGTCCTCGCTTCTTCTCCTACCTCCCCTTCCCCCTCTTGATCAAAGATTCAGCACTCAAAACATCAAACGCACATCTATAGTGCGATAAGTACGAACTTCATCCAAAACATTTCGTAGAAAACGACAAAAATGAGGAAATTATCATCCCAGAGTGAGGAAAAACGCCTAAAAAAATCATCAAAACGCCGATAATTTTGCCGTTTTCTTTGAGAACTTGCAGTGTGTGGCGCTAACGAGCTAAACGTGAGCCAATGGCATGATTGAGAGGAAGACATAGGGATACACCTTTTCCTCGCTAGAGTTTGAAGATTTCCAGCTCAGAGAAGACGCTTTCCCTGAGTGAAGCAAACAAACAGTAAAATACGTTTTCCGAGAGAAAAAGCAAGAACAAATACGATGAAAGGCAACAGAAGAAGAGGGAAAAACGTCGAGAAAGTTTCTGAGAAACATGGCGATTTCATGATTTCGATAGTGAGAGATTTCTCGGGTTTTAAAGGCTGAAAATTGAACAAGCTGAAGATTTCAAACTACCAGAAGAGCCTTCAATCAAGAGAGAAAATCTTTGGGCAAAAATTTTTTAAAAATTGAAATTTCATAGAAAAAACGTAGCACACACCACATACACACAACTCACACACACACAATAACACACACACATACATTAACACACACACCCACACACACACCTTTTTTGAAGAGACTAGAAAACACATCCAACGAAGATAAGCACTCCTTCATTTCTTTGTGAAGACGGTTTTCCGCGGATTTCTTTGGGCGAAAGATGAAGGAAGCAAACTTTGGCGGTAAGCCAAAACGGAGAATAGTTTCACAAAACACCCTAAGTAAACAAGAGGAAATGTAGTGTGTGTGCGTGTGTGCTCCTGTGCACTTATCCCCTCTTCTTCAAGGAAAAAAGCAAACAAAGCACACTTTCTCAATGCTTCAAACATTCGTTATCAGCAAAAAACTAAAGTTAAAAGAAGAAAAAATAGCAGCAATTTCATAGAAAAAGACAGAGATTCCTACAAAAAGGCGAAAGAAAGAAGATGCATCCTCTTCATGCCAACAAAAAAAATGTCTACTGAGTGTGTTGTTTGCAATGAGCATCCCATGCGAGGCTTTTGAACCACACACACACGTCTCATATACTAGGAAGGGGAAAACCTATCCGCTCATATAGGGCTAACCTCAAAGCCTTTAAGTGCATCCAGGCGACGAATACATCTGAGAAAGCTGCTAGGCAAAGCCGACTAAGAAAAGCCTACAAGTGGAAAGGGGAGAAAACACCAACAAAATGATCTGTGTGTGTGTGTGTGTATTTGTGTGTGTGTGCGTGAATATGGAGGTTTTTAAAAAATGAATTTCACCTGAATTAGATGCACGAAGGAGCATTTATCACTTTGGTATTAAGAAGAGGTAACTACAGGATGCACGCACAGACACGCACGCTCGTCTCATTACATAAAGTAGACACACGCAAGCTTCTCACAAGAGATACACGCACACTTACTCATCACAAAAGATACAAGCACACACGCATGTTCGTCAGAAAAGATACACACACACGCACCTCTTGCTTAGCCCTCTCACTCTCTGCTACTGAGCGCTTCTGTAGTCCTCTCTCATAGTCCAAAGGGCTGAATGAAAATGTTCTAATTAAAAACCTGTTGAACAAGGCGATGAAACAATATCAAACCAAGAAGAAAAAAGCAGTTAGATTCTTCGTACTCATATTTCTAGGATACATGAGACAAAGCACGCACACACACGTACACACACGCACACACACCTCAATATATGTACACAGACTCACACACACACTTTCCTGTTTTCTCGAGCGGTTACAGTGAAGGCCTCTAAGGCCGACTTGAACAAAGTAACGCTCCACAGAGTTGATCCCTCACTATCAGCTTCAACACGAAACTTCCTGAAGAGAATGAAGAAAACTTGAAGATGAGCGAATTATAAACGAGAGAAGGGAAGAAAGGGAAGAAAAGGAAGATGAAAAAGAAGTAGAGAAGGTGAGAAAAAGAGGAGAAAGGAGAAAAAGAAAAAAAAGAAGTAGCACAGAAGAAGCAGTGAACAAGAAGCAACGAATAAGAAGCAGCAAATAAAACAAGAAACAGAAAAAAAAAGTACAAAAAGCCAAAGCAAGGTAAACTAAACCAGAGAAAGCTTAACGAGTAAAACAAAAAGTAACACACACTGAAAACTACAGAAACACACGAGACGATCCTTCCAGCACGAGCAACTTGGTGAAGGAAGCGCACTGCGAAAATCCACTCTGTAATAAGGCATAAATACCATCTTCATCCACAAACACGACGCTTGAAGAGGAAGTAACAACAAAAGGCAGCAAAATTGCAGCAAAAAACATCCAAATATCACTCTTGTTGCGTCAGCTTATCTAAGCTTCCCTAACAGATTACTTTGAAGAACGAGGAACGACAAAATCACCAAACATCTCATAGCTGTTTAGCCAAGACTCCTCCATTCCCCTATAAATCCAAAGCAAACACACACAAAAGGCAAAAACAAGGATTTTACAATGATTTATGGACGTTTTTGCTTCATTTGAGTAGTCTTCTTTCGTTTTTTGAGAGATTTTGGGTCGAAAAAATTAAGCGAGCAGCATAAGGGGCAGAAAAAGTGAACAAAACTGGTAGCACAACATACACACACACCTTTATAATGGAGAAATTGGTGTATATACAGCGAGTGAACTTTTATATATACACACAAAAAAAAATGTTACCAAAGGACACACGCATACGCATGGAAGTAATCCTTATAGATGCACCCACAAAAGGCATACACAACGATCATACGATCTAAAGACTCACAAGACAGCTACATACAAATAAATATCATGCACGTAACTCTCATCATCTGCATATCCACATACAGATATACACATCCACACACACCAGACATAGCCACACACAATCAAACGCACACGCACCCACACACCAAAACACACACACACCCAAATACACCCCTACCATACACATAAAACCCATAATCAAAGCACACACACACGTTCACCCCACTCTCCTTACAATCCACGCAGCCTAGCTTCTTCCTTCAATCAAAATACTGCATCTTACAGCAAAAAGCCCGCACACACACACCCTTTTCGCACACTACTAGTACTTCGCTCACCAAAAGGCTATCAAGACTATTCAATCAAAACACTCCTACTTTCCCTCTGTTTCATGCTTTTCTCGTAGCCCTTTGGATAACTACAGCAACCGGAAGATGCACACATTCTTTATTTTTCCCGCAAAAAAGCCTACTCTTCTCTATATTTTATCATCCTCTTGCAATTTTTTGTACTACTTTCCTATTTTTTCATTTCTGCTAAAACCGATAGCATTTACCTTGGAACACACACAATAACAGTAATCAAATGCTCAGTATCAATGAAATCAACTTCAGAAGTTATGCTGGGAGTCAAAACATCCGTCAAATTTCGCTGTGCATAACCTACTCTGAGAAGAAACGAAAAAAATATCAACAAATATCAAAAATCAGGAAAATTTGCATGAAAAGCTCAGAAAATCCTAGAAATGCATATTAAACGCAGAAATTGACGAAAAAACAGCAATAAGACGAAAAGTAGGAAGAAAGAGGGATTAAAAACATTCACTGCTTTCGAAAGATTTCAGAAAACCAAAAAAAAATCGATGAAAAATGAAGAAAATAAAAAGAATTTGTAAAGAAGTGCATCTTCATTGAATAGCAGCACACACACAGTGAAATCGCACACACAAGCAGTCGCAAAGATGGAAATTTGTACACATAAGGACTCGCTCACACATAGAGAATCTACACACAGATAGAAGGTAGCACAAACAAGCAATTGCACACACATATACAACTACAGAGATACTAAGTCACAAACATAGGCACACAGGCACAACCAGAACAAGCACATATACAAGCACAGCCAGAGCAAACACACACACACATAAACGGATACATGCGCACACAGCTACACACAGAGTTTCCGTACCCTTCCTTCTTTGCAGCAATAATCTCACGCTGCCTAGATTCGCTCCAACTTAAGGCTTTGAATCGAACTTCATCCTCCAACTTTTGAACGGACTGAAGATTGTAATAGCACACACATACACATCATATGTGTGTGCAATGCAAGACCTATAACCTCATATCTTCAAACCCACAGTAGCCATAAATTAAACTCCTAAAACAATATATGATCATCACAGAGCATGGCTAAGCTAAGGGTAGGGTGTGTATTGCTCATAGAAGCTTTAATCACATAGATATGGTGATAAGCTAGACCTCCTAAGTTGAAATGCTCAACTATACTTCATAAGATACTTCAAACTACAAACACACACGTACACACACAGATACGCGATAACAAAGTTAGCCTAACAGACACACACACACGAAATAAAATAGCTCACCTAAGATTTGTACGGAAACATACACACCCACCATAAAAAAGCTAATAAAGTATACTCACACACACCACAAAAAAGCTACCCAAACACACACACAACAAGCTTTTGAATCAACACCAAAAAAAACACAGGAGAACGATATTTTGATGAGAATTTCGCACAGTTAAGCATCCATCAATCTGCAGCACATGTAAAACCTCATCAACAAAAAAAAGAAACGATGAAACAGAGAAGTTGACGAAGCGAATAACAAAGTTTAAACGGAAGATAAACATACAGAGTGAAGCTCAAACATCACAGAACACAGCAAAAAACAGAAGAAAAAGCAGTTTCAACTTGAAAAAGCTTCCATTACCTGCACCAAAGCATCTAAATTATCCTTCAAATAGCGAGAACGTGGAAATTTGGCATCATCCCACACAAATCGGTTTATGTACTGCTCCATGGTGACTGCAATTAAAAAAGTACCGATTTATGATAGAAAAAACAGCGATTTATCACTGAGAAACACACCAAAAACGAGAAAACTACAAAATTTGAAGACTCTCAAAGAAAACGTAAAAAACGGCAGGGTTTATAATGAAGAAAAGTTTTTACCTAAAATTCGGGGTGTAAATACACCCGATATCTATATAAACAAAAGAAAAACATCTTCAATTAGCTTATCACATACAACGATGAAGCTCTTCAAGCTGACTATATAGTTTGCTCAACTAACAGCAGGCAAATCAGGTAGACAGAAAGGAAAAAATAAGCCAGAAAGTGTGGGCTGTGCTCCTTCCCAGTAGTTGTACATACGGAGTACTGTATTATAGAAACTCTTTCATATTACACTTTCCTTTCATTAGATGGTTAGTATAGACCTATCAATTAGTGCGTGTATAATACGGAAGAAGAGTAGGAGGACGGCTGGGAGTGGGGAAAGGAAGAAGGAACAGCACAAAAGCAAGAAAACGAAGCATAAAACAATGAAGAAGCAATAGCAAAAGAAGCAAAAGGTGAAGCAGGAAACAAGAAAGGACATACAACAACACACCAACCAACACACACAACATCAAACACCCCCCCTCTCTCATACACAAAACTTACCAGACTTTCTCTGCCAGATTATATTAAACTCTGCTAAGCTATTTAGATCTAATGCTTGACGCTGAATCTTTCGCAGAGCAGCCTCCACAATCTTATCATGTTTCTCAATCTCATCAGTTGCTCTAATGAGGTTATCAAAGCTGCCAAACTTGAAGTTTAAAGGAACATCAAATAGACTCATTTCTGTGCAAAGAGAAGAATCCAAGATCTTCTTCTTTAACTTCGCATACACTGCTTCTCTCCCATGCTCATCAATAGACGCCCCAATAATCCAGTATTGATCTCCAGCCTTTACCATTTTGTGTGTGAGGTTTTTTGGTATAGGCTAGACAAGCGAAAACCTATGAATAAGTGTAGGGGAAGTAGGGTATATTGTTGGTGAAACACAAGAGGGGCGTTGATAAGGCTAATAGTAGGGGGGGTGGTGAGGTGGATGAAGGGGGGAAAATGAGGTTTTCTCTGATCTGGGGATAGTGGTGGCGGAAGAAGAGGTTTAAAAAAAAAAGATACAGAATGAATATGAGGAAAATAGTGGAAAAAAACCAACCTCTTTATGATTAAGAGGAAAAAAGCGAGAATTTCAGGTTGAAATGTATGTATGAGTAGCTTCGATTTGGGTGTCTTCTGGGAGGGACTGATTGAGAAGGAGGCGCAGAAAGAGTATAAAGGAGTTTGAGCGAAAAACGGAGCAGCTAAGGGAAGGAAAATGGGTGTTGAATGGCTTGAGATCCAAGGTATACAGCAGCACACGGTTGAGCTATTTTTGTATGTTTGCGGGATTTTTTATATTCAAGCAAGTCTTTTTGGGGTAGTGTGCTCGCCCTTTGTTCATAGTATAGGAGTGGATGAGTTTTTTCTGCTCTTTTCTTCTGGCTCGGTTGCAATATTTTCAGGCTTCTTCTTTGTCTACTTCTCCCTATTCTTCTTGTCAGTCTTCTTCCTCTTATTATTTTTCTACCTTTCCGTTTTCTCCTTGTAAGTCTCCTCTTCTTCATATTCTTCATCTTCTTCGTATTCTTCATCTTCTTCCTCTTCTTCTTCCTCTTCTTCTTCCTCCTCTTCTTCCTCTTCTTCCTCTCCTTTGTCAACTCCTCCCCTTTCTTCTTGTCAAATCTCTTCTTCTCCTTCTCCTCTTCTTTTGAGCACTTCTACCACCTGCTAATACCACAAAACTGAGTGATTGCACACAAAATTAGAAGAGAGCACAGAGCAAACAAAGAGTTTCGTAGCACCAATATATCTGCTATAAAGAAGATAAGAGAGATTAATAACATTTTCTTACAAAACATCACACTTGATAGTTTTACTAGGTTAACGCTGCAGTGAATTCAAAGGGTGAAGAAGCAGCACACAAGATGATATACATCCCTCTTGTAGAAACTGACTTGATCTCGCACCAAGAAAAAAAGCAAACTCCACACCATATCTTTGGAAGGAGAACTGTGCTTCCCACTTTACAGGCAGAGAAGGCTAATGAAGTATACGCAAAATTTTTGTTACAATACACAAAAAGGATCAGATTCTCTACGCTGACTTCCAAGTGTAACTGAAGGTGCTTACAAAACTGTGTGTAGATCTGCATGCATTAACAGCGTTTTTCACTTGAAGACACTTTAAAATATAGCATATCTTAGAAGCTTAATATCAAAGGCTTTACATGTGCAATCATATACCTCTCCAATACATAACACTACAAGAAATGTTAATGCAAACTACCGGAAACCTGCATCAAAATATAGAAAGTGAAACCTACAAGTGATGAAGATAAAGCTACGCACACATTAGAAAAAGTAAGGGTATATTGTAAGTCTGTATTACCGGAGTAATATCGGGGTAACACACAATCACTACTTGTAAGTGCTTTGTAAAATCAAGTTTTCGTTATATAACCGAAATTCTTATATCAAATTTCATATTATAGTAAGAGAAATCAAAGAGCAATAACCTAGTAAAAGGCACAAAAAATTAAGGAAAAGCAAAAAATAAGATAAAAGTCAGCAAAGGTGTATACAAGCCTGTTTAAGCCTATAAAACTCAAAACCTAAGCCTATAAAAATCCATAAAATACTGCATAAATCTATACATTTATATTTAAATCTAAATGTTTATACAAGCCTATATTTCTGCGTAACCTCTACATCCATACATTCTACACTCACAAAGCCATACACAGACAACATCCTTTGCGTATTTCACAAGCATCACGCTGAAGAATTGAGATTTTTCTGGTGTGAAGCGATTTATCAACTCCTCTTCGTCGCAAACACCAAGTATTGAAAAAATCACCAAGCACCAGCAGGGACTCACAGAATGCACATATACGATAGATTATTCAGCCATGGACGCATAGGAATATATAAAAAGTTTATACAAAAAACTATATGTAAGAGAATGCGAGTAAAAAAAGTTTTACCAAGAATCAGCTAGTTCGATTTTGGCATCAAGTGTTGAAACGCAAAGAAGCTTCCAATCAAAACCCTCTAAAGTTTCAATGCGACGAGTTAGTTGCTATAAATCACAACGCAAGAAGAGGAAGATACGGAAATAGCCACTATTGCTTGATAAGTTGTAGTAGCCCCTCGTAATAGCATCGCACTTGGGGCTCCATAAAACTAGAGAAACAACTAGTTTTCACCACTAGAATAGCTCAATCTTTAGGATCTCCTGGTAATTCGAACACACATGGCATTTCCGTACGAGCCGTTTGCTTGTCAGTCAGCTTGGAGAACCTTCGTATCAATAGGCAGGCTCGGATACCTTATGTAGCTTTCATAAGAATCTTGTGCAGCTTAAAGAAGCAATATTCTTCGTCAGAGAAACATACACATGATCCATGCTAAAGATTCTCACTATATAGAGGTAGCACTAACACACTTGCATCACTGGAAATCCACAAAATGATGACTCACACAAGAGGACATTCCAAAAGACCTAAATATGTTCATATATGTGTAAAAAAGAGCACAAGCCAAGCTCCAAGCTTCAACCAAAGATGGTAATTTTTGGAACAGAGGGAGTTTTTTGAGTGGAGATGAGCGGGGAGGGGGGTGGACAAGGGGGTCTCCCCTATTGGAGATGATGAAGGAGGTGTAGCACCAAAACTACATGAGCTCCTTCCTTGAAGACTACTCCAGGAGAAGGCCGTTTAAACGGGGGATGCTGCCACTGTTACAAACTACATTTCAGGTAAAACCATCATCTTCCAGCAGATCAACAAGAAGATGGGAAAGTTCTCAAAGCATCGCGTTTTTTAACTACAAAACCGAAGGAGATACCAAATTCGCTAGTAAGCTCCAGTATGTTTGGTTCTAAAAAAAAACTGCTAAATTAACCAGGTAAAGCCCTCAACCACTGCGGGGATACTAAACACAGCTCAGAGGTGTAAAAAAAAAGGAAAAAAGGGGCTTCTTTTGCCAGGGTCCTTTGGCTTCTGCATAAGCAGGTATTATTCAGTTAATCGAAATCTAAACCGAAAATATATACGCAAAGCTCTGCTCTTGGTGCTGCGTGTATGGTCACCGAAACTGCATTGAAGCCTTAATTAAAGCTGCTTGCTGTGGCCTAAAAAGCAATAAGCCATAAAGAGTGTATTATGTGTAAATTTCTGTGGAATATTGAGCGAGTTTCATGAAATGAAGGGCTATACAAGGTATCTTCACGTTATGATACTGCAATTTAATCCTCGCGTGGAGAAGTATAAATGCGCTTGGGAAACGCTGGTAAGAATCTAAGGGAGAGACAAAAAAAAGAGAATGTATATTGCAGGGGTTGTGAATAAAGGTCCTCAAAAGCATTCTTTAGGCTATCTCATTTATGCATACTGAATGCAACGGATTAGGGTGATGTGCGACAGCTTCTGGACAGAGCAAGAGAGTGTATACATTGGTCTCCGTAAAAGTGTGTGTGTCAGTGAGTTGGTAGGTGGGTGGACTGCGCTGAAGTGTGTGGGTTGGTGGGTGGGTGCAGTGCGTTGAAGTGTGTGGGTGCGTATGGGTAGTAGTGAGTGGGTTCGTTTGGGTAGGTTGAAGTATGTCGAAGCGTGTGGGTAGGTGGTAGTGGGTGGGATCTCGTGGGTGGGTTGGAATATGTGGAATCATGTGGCTATGCAGCCCTGCTGTGGTGAGTGGGTATGCAGCTCTGTAGATATATAGCTGCACAGCTATACAGCTGTTTAGGGTGCGTCTCCCTCATAGCATTTGGCAAAGCACCCTTCATGCGAAGTGGCTACCTTTCTCATGGAGCGTATCTTCTACATGGCGATAGATATATTCGTTTATTACACCGTGGTAGTGCACTCATAAGCATGTATATACTGCCCTTGAGATTATTGTGTAAGGTGCTTTTTACAGTATCATCCTGGGAATGTATTTCACTCTTTAAATTACGCCCTTTAATCAGTGGCAAATTCAATATGTGCTTACCCGCTTACCTATTTACTTCGTTCTTATGTGTGAATTCACCGACACTTATTTTTGCGATAAACTTTTGTTGCACCTCCAGCTTGACGGAAAAACAAGTTTACGATACTGCAATTATCTCTGTGATAAAGCTAGCAAACAGAAAAGAAAGAAGCGAGATCGAATCAAACGCCCTTTAAATACAAGGCAGCAAAATGTACCACTAATAGAACAGTTTATCATATTGTTTGTAGCATACCTGTGCTTTGCCCAGTAAGTAGAGACACAAGAGTTGTTGCAGCAAAAACTAGGTGAAAACCTCCATACACGCAAACTTATGCTGTTACCGTAGGAATATTTTGTATTGGCTCTGTTTCTATAACTTGAATATTTCAGGAGTGGCGAGATATTTACTTGACCCCCCCTACATTGGCGTGAGAGATACAAGGGAAAACGACTCTAATACCTTCTAACAATGAAAACAAATTAAAATTTATGGTAAGCAGAAAAAGCATGTTCATATCTCTTTCCTGACTATTTTTTTGGCCGATGTATGTACGCCTGTCTGCGCCTTTTAATCATGAAATAAAGCACAGCAAAAAGAAGCGGCAAATGATGGGATACCAACATCCTCTTTTTTCTGGAAATTCTTACTTTTATACTGCATACTACATATAATGTAATTCTAAATGCTCTTTTATGATTTTTCGCTGCTTCCACTTTACTCACGAATAGGCGTGAAGGAGTCTCGGCAGCTATTTAAGCCTTGAGTGAGGAATGCTCGAGAGATGGTACTGCTGGACGTAAGTAAGTACCAAATCAACCTGCCTTCTAGTGTTGGACTTATCTAGAGAGCGGCATAGGAGAAAATAAAAAATAAATAGTTTACAAGCAGTTCGCTGCATCTTTTTAGCTTGTGTGTATGCTGCTTGTGAAAAGTCCCAAATTAAGTTTAGAGCGTATCAAATAACCTAATAGAGCCACTCAAATTGTATGTCAGATTCTCCTAATGTGTCTACAGGGGGAATAAAGCAATAGATCTCGGAGTATTAAACATTGGGGGAGAATCAGAGATTTCTTTCTTTGAAAATTAACCTTCTTTCCCGAAGTTTATTTGATGTCTATCTGGTTTTTTTGGAAGAAAACTTTTTCTTTCCAAAAAACCAATCACTTCATAAAAATTTGCTGTGCTCTCGAGTGTTTTTTTGATGGAAACGTTTGAAATAAAAAATGCGCAGGATGCCAGGTTGAATGCACGTGAAGTTTTGTGAAAATCTTATTTTCGTGGCTCCATGCCTATTACCGACTCCGTCATTTAGGAATATAACTGTTGCACTTTTTTTATGCCTTTTTAAAGTGATACGAAATACTTTGAAAGCACGGGCACTGCTGTCAAAACAAAAAAATGCTCCAGGCATCAAGTTACCTCTATGTAAGAAAAGGTACCTGCGTGTTTTTCAAAGGCATGGTCCTGCCAAGAACAAGGAATGCATTCGCTTTTTGTAATTACCCAAACTCGTAGCGTACGACAGCTAGAAATATACATTAATCCCATTCCTGAATATCTCAACTTCCTGCTTTATTGATAAGAGGTCTCGCGACTTTGCTAAGTGGGTTTTCCCACCTGCCGGAGCGTGAGATCTGGGGGTAATTACTTACCTTTGCCGAACTTTGCTAAAAAATTACTGTAATTTGCTTCGTAGAATACTAAAAAACAAATTGCTTTCGTTAGGTATCACGAGAATCTGCTCTGCTGTATGAGTTTTGCAAAGTCATCAAACGGATCCTGCATCAGGTAATACCCTGAGTTGCTTGTGCTACTCTAACCTTAAAAGCAATGCAATATTACTAGACACACCGAACCTTCCAATCATCTGGTTTGAAACATCTTTCTGACTCTTAAGCTTCCTGGCATACATAGTGGAATCAAAGTATTTATTGTAGTTTACGCTTATTTGTAGAGTATTTTTAGCTTGTAGCAACTAATTGCTATCGGAACCGCAGATGCTATGAGTACTTTTCATATTGTCACTTTTTTTAAAGAAAAATAAGAACAAAGGCAAACGCGCCTTATTCCCTGCTGAGGAGCAGTCTTCAAGACTAGCTCTTATAAACGATGGGCTATGAGACCAGTACCATGTCATTACAATGGTACAGCTGGCAGCGTACGAGTGAGACTGTTTATACTCTTACTAGCAAGATTTCTCGGCAGGGATAATATAAATTTTTTGATACTCGATACAAAGCCGCGGATACTCCACCATGAAAAGTCCCCAAATATATCAGTTCTGAAAATCTACACAGGTCAACTCGGGGTTCAAAACCCGATACAAACACACCAATCACAACGACGACTACGTGGCAGTAACCACAGACTAGCTAGCTTTAGGGGCCAGGCACTAAGGAAATGAAATGATCATTTACGGATATCTTGATAATTCGAAAGGTAAGAAATCAGCACTGAGTTATATAGGCAGTCACTCGTAGGATGCACGATTCTAAATTGTGATCTGCAATCATCTACACCGCTTTGCTTTGCAAACGAACTTTAGTGAGTCCCTATATTACGATGGGTTGAGAATCCGTGTTTATGCAATGTGGGCTATTAAGCTGGCTTTGCAATGCAGAAATCTTCTGGAAGGTTTCCAAGAATAAGCTCCCGCTTATCAACGTTTTTCTGAATCATATTATGAAGCTAAACTAGCCTGTTTGCCTTCCCGTTATGTTTGTAGCTGCAAGTGCTTAATTTGCTTGCCTGCTGCACTGACATAATAGGAAAATATGGAGTGACAGAAATGAAAATATTGAGGCTTTCCGATACATCATCATTGGTGCAGCCTCACTCGGAAATTTCACTTCCTGTGTTTTCAAAGTATTGTGAATGCTGCCTCCTTCATAGAAGAAGATATTGCAAATTTGCTTCCCAAAAAACCTGTTGGCATATCCACAGAGCAATTTCCAGCAAAATTTTGTTCCTTTCCACCCTTGGAACGTCGATACGTGAAAGAATCACGCAAGTCATCAAAAGGCTTAGATATAGTTAGTACCGGAACATCTTAGGTAAAGTTCATTCTCTACTGAGAACTATCAAAGAAAACAGAATCTTTGAGTTTTGTTTTGTAAGCGGTTTCCACTGGAGCAAACAAAGTATCCTCGGAGTTTCCGCAGTCGTCTAAATTCCTCAAGATTGCCGTTATCTAAGTCTATGCTGATGCTCGTGCGCGTGCTTCTTATTAGATATTAGTAATACATTTCCATAAGTAACTTCATGCATTCTGCCGATCTTAAAAAACTCTAAATCTCAAAATAAAACCTACAAAATTCACTCATACCAATTGATGCATGCACAGTAGGTTACCTGCCTCTAGGCGAAATTGCAGGAGTGACTAAAATGGTGCAGAACTAGCATTATGGTATAATCAAGCGTACCCCCTGGAGTACGCTTAACTGGTAAGCTCTATGAAAGGTGTAGTAGGCTAGGTAGCGGTAACGGTAAGCACAGCAAGCTTGGAAATCAGCAGGGCAATTCTATTTAATAGTATGGGAGGCTAGAAATAATAGTCATCGATGCTCGCGATTTTCCAACCTAATCACATTAATAGTTCCCTGCTTAGCTGCTAGCTAGCCGGCATACTTCATCATTATGCATATGTTGAGAACGCTATTTCATCCCCTCAACAATTAAGCCTGCATCTATATATTTCAATGTGTTTTATCCAGTCTCGCTTCACACCTAATGCGCAGGTTACTGTCGATCTAGATACGCTCATTGTGGCTTTCTGCCAACAAGTATACATTGTGTGCAGCGTCTTGGAATTGTTTCATGAGAGTCGTTTCTTTGTCCAATTCTTGCCTTGCTTACCAATACGAGACTACATTACACTTTAAATAGTAACGTGGGTGACCACGTGAAGCGCTATAACCCCCCCATTCTAAGAATGAGAGTAGGAGCACCGCATTACTTTAGTTGTTTTAGTAACATCCGATTTTGAAACATCACGGAATGATTTTTGTGACCTATACTATAGAGCAAACTTTACAGAAACTATAATCACTACTTTGAACTCCGGTGATTTTATCATAGTCCAATGGGCAACACTAGCTTTTTCTAAACTGTATCCGCCCCAAGATGCATTTACAGTGTTGAAAATTATTGCACATATATATCCGAACGCCGCAATAATTCTTCCTTCATCATTGCATCGGCCTCTTCTTCAAAATGCTGTTACCTGGGGATTATTTTCAGTGCTAAGCACGATGTAAATGTAGATCTTTGTGACATAGGCCCGGCCGTGAAGATCACGAGTCACGCATGAACTCCATTCCTATCTGTGCTTAAAGTGATTCCTATTCTATAGTCCACTGAATAAATTTAGAATTTAGCATGAGATGAACTGTGTTTCTTTTAGCCACCTTTTTCGGCAGCAGTTAAATCTTTAAGTGCATTGAGACATTATTACCGGACTGTATGTTGATGTCCTGATATATCCTAAGTTCTGCACCAACCTACCGTAATCTCCCACGACAGTTCAGTGAATAAGCTGAGCAAGAAAAAGTTCAAACACTCAAGGATCTCACTTAGGGATGCTATAGCTCGCCATAAATCACAAGCGTTGACAGAAAAGGAAGAGATTGTATGTTTTGCGGGAACATGAGTAGTTTCGCTCAAAGGTAACTCTAACTAGCTTTGCAAAAATTTTAGTGCTGTTTTTAGCCTATTATTGCAAAATTACTACTACAAAGAACGAAAAAAACATTTCTTATTCTTTCAAGGGTTTCAAGCTAAGGCGAGAATTCTGCCAATTCTTTTTTTCCACAAAATTATTACTTTAGTTAATCACCATAACTCATCTTGAAGTCTCAAATTGCTTATCGCAGGGACCAAGATTTATGCTAATTTCTTTCTTAAGTCTGGAAGCCTTGCTTTACGGCTTCCATATCTTAATCCACTTGCCTGATACCCAATGATACAATATATTGTTTCTAATCATCGCATGGTGGTGCAGTGCCTATACTTTCAAGTCCAAACTAGCAACTCTGTAGGATAAGCTAATCCCATTTTGAGGCACTTATTTTTATATTAGTAAGCACCAACTCACGAGATATTTGTAAAAATGTTCTCTCTTCAAAAAAATCATACTCCAACCCCTTAAGCTGGGAAAATGGATGAGGATTTGAACCATGATACTGAAATGCGTTGTATGAAGGTCTCGGTCAAAGTCATCGTCAGCACCATTTCTTATGTTATCCATCACGCTTGGATTTGAACCTACTCCTAAGATACGGAATCAAATTCAATACTTTCAACATTACACATTATAAGCGCCTTTTCCTTTGGGCTGAAGGCAGCCTTGATTCAGCCATAACTTCTGTATTGGTTGAGCTTTGAAAGCTATACTACAGTGTCTCAATTTTTTTATTGGCGAACTTATTGTGAAGTTGAAGCCGTAGACAACTTACAGGGTACGATTAAGATCTTGGCATTATCTCAGATTCTCTTTTAATTTCAATCAGGGTTACCGCGATGAGATTCCCACTTTATTATGCCTCCTCGTCTTTTAAAATGTATCACTTGTATTGATGATGGCAGTTCATTTTAATTTTTTGAGCAAATCAGCCGCTCAGCAATTAAAAAATACTTTGCTGTATTGAACTACGATCCATAGTCTATATCTTATCTCTTTGTAACTGTGAAGTCCACAAAGAAGCCCCTATCTCAATCTGGGGGCTTCAGTTAAAAATATTAACTATCCTGCCATTATTTCTTGTTTAATCCCCGAATTTACCTTTTAATTTGAAATGAATTTGCTTCGTTCCGCCCGCATGTGACAAATATGAGTTATTTGCTCGCTGGAAATACTCTATTCAAAAGTAAAAATTCGTCCAGACCCGATTTGCATTCGTGGTGGCAGTTTATAAATGTAAGTACTTGAGTATACCTGAAAACATATGCTAATTATCCACAGCAAGCACTGCTGGCAGTACCATAGTTTTGTGTGCGACCTCAATGGAGAGGACAGTTACTCTATCGTTTCAGCACTTCTTAACTCCATCTGCACCTTTAGGACACACAGCTTCTTAGATGCCTAAACTCTTAATACAGCAGACACAATCGATAGCCAAAAGAGTAAAAAGTACATTGACACTTATAGCAGGCACTGCCCTAGCCATTCCTACCACTAATTTCTGGACGCAATATAACTTGGCAAAGCTTTCTATAGATGCTGACCATCATGTATCTCAGCTTCGGTTATTTTCCACCTTTCCATAGCCGGTTTTTACGGTTAGCAGCGACTCAATTCAGGAGTTATTGATAGTTTTATATCTACGCATGAAGTGATACTTTCACACACGTGCAACAAGAAAGCATAATCCTGTAATTCATTAAATACTAGTCTATAAAACATCCAATATTATTAAATATTGCCTTATTAAAAGATGAACCGCAGTTGGTAGCTTCGTAGTTAATGGTTGTCATAGCTCTCGGTTGAGTGATTGCTTATGCTTTTAAAACTGAATGTATATCCATTACCTAGAGATTCCAACTTCAATTCCATAAAGATTTTGCAGTCCAAAGGTGGTGTTAGGAGCAAATCCCCAAGTTTGAGACTTAAAATATGCGCGTCTGTTGACACGCACATGACTGAGGGACATCAGCATTGGCACTTTTACCCAGTTGTTGGATTCGCTAGGACGCACGCTGCCACGTTACAGAGGTAGGACCTCATGGCAACGCCGAGACACAGTCTGATTGCCATGGTAGATAAAAATGACATACGCTGCTGTCGCTGTTTTACTAAATGGTTTGAAAGTTTGCATGGGTTATAGATGTTATCGTCGGCTTGTTTGCATATACACAATAGCCAAAGACCTACAATGCAGTGTATTCTGAATATTCGGTGAATTCGAACTACCGCTAGTACTACATCATGAACTTCATCGTATTTACAATCGTACTTTAGGGAGCGAAACCCCACTTACCCCGCAGCTGTAGAGCAAGACTTGCGATGCTGGATTATTAAATAAAAGGTACCCCTTTGAAAGAATTAGGGATTGCTCGTGAATATAGCCGTGTTTTGGAGTCAGAGAGCTAGCTCCTGGGACTTGTTTCGTATTTGGTGCTTATCTATCCTTACCCTAGCGAACATTGTGTGAATTTTTGAGGTTTTTTTTGGCTAGATTATGCATGAGAAGTGGAAAAACTGCCGTTTGTGGCCTCTTCTTGAAAAGGGAGGCAAAAGCTCTTTAAAGACGTAGTCAATTTGCGGTATTTTGCGAGTGCATGTTGAAAGAAGAGCAAGAAATCCCTCATTTTGTACGATAGTGATCCGTGTGATAGTGAAAGACCGGCACGTCGTTCAGCTAATGCTAAAGTACTTGCTCCTCCCACATTCATCACTTGTTCGTCTGTTGCATAGCCGTCGAAGTAATGCCCCAAAAGAAGCATTTTTCGGGATAGCAAGTAAATTTCTTTGTTTCTTGGATGTTTAACGTTTTTTATTGCGGACAGCTTGCATAATCTTGTCACTGGTTTTGAGTTTTGTAAGGCGTTGTTCTTCGGAGCATCCACCTCTATTGGTTAGACAAATTTCGGTATATTAACCCCTCAGTACCTACATGTGGTGTCAACCTACGAAATGTTACTAACTACCATCTTTTGAAGTTACTTTGCTGTAGTGACTGTTTGGCTTTGACTGGGGATTATAGGCACTTATAGTTCATCCTTCTTTCAGATGTCTTGACTCTTTGCTATATCAAATCTTCTTTATTTCATCTTTATCTCACATTTTTGCTTATGATTCAAGCCCCTCATTCCTTCGGGTGTCTCTGCTTGAATGTATTTCGCTCTGAGCAAGATCTTATTTGCAGGTCTCCGCGGGTGTTGCTTAATGATGATGCCTCTTAAGTGTGCGATGCTTATATTCCGCTTGTTTCAACTATTTTCTGCAATTAGACTTATCTTTAAGTGTGCTAGAGGCAGAGTTGAGCCGTCGCAACTTACATGTGGTCTTCCTATATATTTTTGCTGGTCCGAAGTTATTTATAATAGTAACACCTGAATCATGTTAAACATTTCATACTTGCAAGTAGTTTTACGCAGTTCTGAGACGTAAACTACAGTGATTTGTATGCATATAATCTTATTTTCCAGTATAAATATAGTAGGCTCATTTTTATCTTATTGTATAGAAATTTTTTTGCTTGCTTATACAGACTGCACACGCTCTTTGCAAGTGCGTTAATAATATACTTGTGTAGTCTCTGGGTATATGAGGGACAAGATATCAATAGACTAAGCATCGGAATAGAGACCTTATGAGCTGTGATACTCACCTGAGCTATGCTAGGTGACAGAAAGCGGAAGTATTCCAGAAAAAGCCAAAGTTTGAAATGGTGAGGTCATTGTGCAGTATGTCGACTTTTTTGATGCCTAAGTAATTGGCTTTTATTTATTTAAGAGTTTTTGTACATTTCACCCATTCAACAATGTCACATATTGGTGAGCAAATTTCATCCTGCGTCTGAAATAAGTGTAATTTTTAGGTAGCTTATAGAGAAAATAGTGTGCAGTTTCGGTTTTTCTTGTTTTTTGGTGGTTTTCTGCACTAATTTACTAGTGAAGGAGCATTTTTTAGGGAAAATGTTCAAAGTCTATTCAAGGTGGCATTATTCATCATCATTCCGAATAATTTCATTAGTCCTCGGATGGTCTTTTAATTTCTAGTTTATTACTTCTTTTGCAAAGAGATTATATCGCAAAAAACAAAGTGCTTCAAGTCTATAGCTACCCTTTTTTCTGCGCATGCATTGATGCTTTTGCAGTTAAGTTTTGCTTTCAAGGAGGTATTACTAAGGATGAAATTATAGTAGTTAAAGCGTTTTATATGATGAAGCTTCATTTGGAAAACGAATGGTGTACGGAGAATGGATAGAATATCAGGAATATGTTTCAGTCACTGCAGTAGATTTTAAAATATTTTGTAACACATAGAAGTGCTTTTTGTAGTTTTTTATTTCCTGCTGCTTCTCTAAAGTCATTAGTTGTGGTAGGATTCCATAGCTGTAACCCTTTTCTTGTACTCTGCAAAGGAAAGGTACACATCTTCATCTAAATACTGTGTTTTTTTTTAATGAGAATTTTTTTTGCTGTTTTTTTCTGAGTTGAATTATGTTCCTCCTTTTTCTCCCTACCTTTGATAACGTGAGGCATGATGAAACTTTCTGTGTTACCAGAACTTTTATTTAATTCGCCTCGCGCTCGTCTGAAGATTCCTCTTGGCTACACACTGCTGATAGTAATTGCATCTTCTTGATTTTCATCCCTGTTTCCGTTTTTACTGTAGTAACTTGCCATTATTATATTTGCTTAACCTTTTAGAATAGTTGATGGGCTCAAAATTTTGGCTTCTTCAGGAAGGTATCGCAGAATTTCCAATGGATTTTCACTGGCTTCTACAGCTGTTGACTGACGTGATATTCACTTAATATACGCTAGCCGCCGAGTTGCATGTAATATGATGCGGAATTTTCTTGTGTGTTTATCAATGGTAGCCCGTTTAACTAGCTTTGTAGTTTATATCCCTTTATACACGAAACTTCCTTTAATGGGGTAGAATTTTTATCGGAGGGCCAGAATACTGTACAGACTTTCATCGTGTTAAGTCGTTCTTAAGGATATGTTATTTTTGAGTAGCCCTGAAAATAAATTTCAAGCTATTTAATGCCTTTGCAAAGCTCCACTCCCTGGTGATAATATATGTGCTTTCTTGTTTTTTAGTGAATATGTGTGCAATGCGTGACAGCTCTGGACCAACCAGGCTTTTAGCGGCTCCAGTTTAGCTTTTCGCGTAATCGCTGGATAATAATATGTATTTTTTAGTATATGCAATCTGCTTTTGTGTATCTTTGTTGTAGCTTACAGCAAGCGATTTATTTTGTGTTGTGATGATAGGATGCATGTAACATCGATTGACCATCTAAGATTAGGTAGCTGAAGCTACTTCAATGGCATACAATTACGTGATATTTGCGAGCCGTTGAAAATTTGTTGTATGCTTATAAGACCCAATACATGCATATAATACAAAAGGATGTCATCATCGGATGGCGCAAGCAGCAGTATTAATCACCTGACAATAGGGGATGTCGGTAAAAAAACACAAAATCTTGGTCCTGCTAGCTTGAAGGGAAAAATCATTCGTTTTGTTCCGAAAGATACTGTGGAATTGCACTTTGACTCTACAATGGAAGAATGCACCAATTTTAGCCCAGAAATTCTTGGGGATTCTTTCATTTCAGAGTTCAGAACTGAAGATTTAAACAAATTTTCTACGATTTCCACCAAAGGGCCTCCGTCATCTGATCATGAGAAAGATTTTGAAGGTTTCGAGCAGTCTACTGACTTGCTTTCCTCATGTCTTAAGTGGAGTGCGACTGTGGGATCTAAAACCATTATTAAAGAGGGTCTTGATCTTTCCACTTCCCCTGCCGTAGCTGAAGATGCTGCGTTGTTTTCTGGTAACCTTATACACTCAGGAGGGTCGAGTTATACCGAAGACCACTCCACTCTTTTTTGCAGCTCTGATGAGGATAAACGTGGTAACCATTATGGATCATTGGAATACTTAATGGGGAATTCATCCAGCACAACATTCGACCTCTCATTCAGTTCCTCAGCAATTGACAAAGACTGTTTACATGAAGATTCGCGATTAAAGGCTCACTTAAGCGTCGATAGCTTCCTAGATGATGCACTATCGGAATCACAAAGCATGGAGCCTCTCCTTAACGATGCAGATCCCCCTGCATTTGGTGAGACTATTGGGAATAGATATGCTGGCGGTAGTGTGTATGCTGGCCACCTGTATGATCCTCCCTTATATGCCAATGGTCTTGGCGATGAGGTCGGTTGGGAAGAAAAAGTGGCAAAATCCAATAACGTAGGTCCTTTAGAGGATGATATCCTGGCTTCTCTCGATATCAGCATTGAGAAGAATGATGATTCATCGTCTCCTGTAGATATCACAGTAAAGCCTGAGCTTCCCCATGACGATGCGCCAACATCCAAGCATTCAGCTAAGCTGAAGGCTCAGAATTATATGACGCGCACCCCTGTTTCTACTCAGAAAAGAAAATTTAAGATGAAGGCAAGCACTAGTTTGGTCTCAAAGTCTCCCATGAAAGCAACTGAAGAATGTGCCGAAACATGCTTAAATGGCTTGAAAGTGGGGGCAAATTCGTTGACTTCCACAGATCGTGATTCCGCTGTTTCACGAAGTGTCACAAAAGGAGCAAAGTATAGAAGGTCACATGCAAAGTATGATCTGGCTTATCAGCAAATGGAATCCATTGGTGATTTCTTTGTTGAATGTAAAGCGGTTGATTTCATGAAGATGGATACAAGCTCGGACGCTTATAAAATTATGAAGAACCCAATGGATTACTCCTGCAGTACCTGGAAGGAGGGTTTTTCTGTAAGACTTGGAGCTGATGGCCGTCGCTTGCTGCTTCGCAAGTTGAGGGCTGTTTATTCATGCGATTTGAAATATTGGCGTAAGTTATTGCATCAGAATGAATTGGATGAGAGGAATATTTTTACAAAAGCTACCGTTCAGAAATTATTCAAAATTGCTCATTTCATGGGTGAGGAGGTATGGAATTTTGCTCTTATGTGCGCCTGCTTTACAAACCGATGTTCTGCTCTGTACCGAAAGGATTTGGATGATGCTTCTGAAGCTGAGGATGAAATATCTTCCGATGATACCTCTGAAAACTACAGCAATAAGCATTCTAATTCCCCCACTAAGACTCCTGTGAAGAATTTGGGAAAATTGGAGATCCAGAAGGATAATGCTCCACTGGGCACGGAAGCTGTTGGCAGTATACCTGTACAAGCTGGGTCTATAAGGGATTCCAATAAGCGTAAGCGAAAACTACCTTCCAAATTTTTAAATGAAGAATCTGTCGAAATCCATGCAGATCCTGTAAGGAGCGTGGACAAGAAGTTAAAGGCTGTAAAGCATGGGGATACTACTACTGATTTGGCGAACGCTGAGTTTTCTCCTATTCGCTCTTCGAAAACCCCCCAGTCTTGCAGCAAGGGCATATCAAGGGCTAATAGCGCAAAATCTCGATCTAAATCTGAGAAACATAATGAGGATTTACCTGGTAAGAAGTTCAATAACTGAATGTGGTGCCCAGTATGCTGGTGTATGTGAAGATGCTAGCAGCATTTTTTCGGGATTGAAATTCTGCGTAAATCTGCCTAAACTAAGATTGTATGTATTTGCCTTTTTTCCTCAATTCTGTGGTCATATACTGGAATTTGTTTACACACTTTTTTGAAGCAATTTTTTTTGTTCTTAGTCTTTGCTTCTTGGCTATACATTTTGTAAGGATTCATAAAAAATGCGGCTGAAATATCAAATCTTTTTATGTTTTCAGCTCTGGAGAATAATTCCTATGATATTTCGGCAACACACGCTTTTACCTCTGAAGCTCCGGTTGACGATTTTTTTTTAAAGGGAACCAGAAAGATATATGGCTCTGCAGAGCCGACGGTGGATAATAGTTCTCAGCATGTGAAAGATCCTGTTGCTAAAGATATTGGAGGAAAGTGCTCTAGTGCGGACAGAGAATTTTTGCGCTACCTAAAGCGTGTTCGTGCGTTTAATAATGGAGAGAGGCAGCGTCTTTCCGAAGCAGGTTTTCTTAAGACCTTCAGGACTGGGGAGTTATCCCTCGCTTATTTTTCTCCTCAGGACCCCGATAGTAAAGATGGGACTTCCTCTTTTAATGCAGGTCTTGAGGCTTCCCTGAATAGTCTTTCAGGAGGTGCCTCTCTATGTCATGATAATAACGCTGTTTCCCATTTTCCGGCTGATGCTGCGCAGCATCGAAACTCTCCCGCTTCTGTTAGCAAAGATGATCTTTATGTGCTTACCTGTAGTAATAGGGACAGCTCTTCTTCAGCAAGGAGTGACGCCCCTTCTGGGTTATCATGTAGCCAGTGTTCTAATAGTAGAGGCTTGTCACTGGTAAAGGTTTCTTCCGAATGTGTATTCATAACACAGCTTTTACAGATGTTAACGTTTTGGCAATTGCAGCAGTACGTCATGAATGCCAATGATATGATAGGACAGAGACGTAGCAGTTCTAGCTGGGATAGGGATAAGATTTCGACGCAGTCTTCGAAGCATGCTGACGGTAATGAAAATTCTTCACTTGGTAGTGATTTGCTTTTTCAAAGTACTCATGAGCAGATACGATCATTGGTTAACATGATCGAAATACTACGCCAGCTTACTAATTTTTCTGTAGAGCAATCGCCGAGGCATGACACGAAATCGCTGGATTCGCAAATCATCGACAAAACATCGTAACTGAATTGTTTAAGCAAACAGTTTGACTTGATAATTCTAAGTCATACCTTGGCTTGCTTCCTGGTTAGACTCCGCATTTGAATCTTTCATCTCTAGAACCGTGGAAACTCCGTACTTTTCTTGAAACTCCAAGCCCGCACCTGCTTTCGATTCCTATTCAACTAGCGATATGCACCAAGCAGATACCAAGTGTATTAATTGGAGACATTCGTGAGATTCCTGCTGTATTTTAGTCCCGCAAGAGCTGACTAATATTATATTTTCTGTAGCCCCAATATGGCTGTGTATATAGTGAGAATTTGCTGCATGGAATTGAATAACCTTGACAAGCCTGGTGCTATAACTGAAATTTTTTCTCTATTTTTACGGATAAAATATATATTTATAATGTGATCTAAATTATTTTACATTACTGGCATTGTTCTGGCGAATTTATAATTCTGGAGTAGGATGTGTTGGAATTAAATTTCAGTATATGCTTTGAATCTTTAAGCGAATTATCGTCACTATGGAATATAACATTAAGCCTATCCATTTACCGCTCTGAGCCCTTAAGCTTTTACCAAACTCTAAAGTTTTTTGCTTTTTTCAATACTTTGCCTGAGAATTTCCATTCCACAATATAGTTGCACCGCACTTTTCCAGTATAGTTTTTTTGTAATCAGAGTAAGCCCTAATGCGCGTTCTGATAAGTTGTTAATTATCGGTGTGCCTTCTTTCCTAGTTATAATTGTTATTGGAAATCAAATACTTTTCAAGGAGTTGGAGACAGACTCCATATATCGCTCAACTATTTTGCTGTGGTAGTTGCTTTGCCATTGGCGCGTTTTCAGGGGGTATAGTATTGCATGCCCGTCTTCTTTTTGTTTACAATCATCCATTTATTCGTGATTGAAGTTCTTGTCAAAGTTGTTGCAACTTTTCTAAGCGCGCGGGTCAGCTTCCCAACCAATCTTTTTTGGGAGCTAGTATCAGGTGGCATGCTTATATTAAGGATTCTGAGTTGGTGACTTATTGGTTATTGAATTTCTTGATTGGTTGACGCTCATATTGCTTCCTTTTGCCACACTTTGTGGAAAGGGATTATTTTTATCTATAAGCCACTTAAAAGACTGTGGCTTGGTGGCTCTCTGGAGAAGCGACTTCTTTTTGTATTTATCAAAAAGCAATTGGCTCTCTTCTCCAATGTCTAGCAGAACAATCACATGATTACCGGTAACATATTGATGGGACGGCTAAGTTTATGTTGATTTTCACTTACCGAGCAAGTTATCTATGTTAGTTTGCTGCATAGAAAACATATCATCGTAGAACTCCTTATTTTTGTATAGCTGCCCACGTAGGCGAGATTGAGGATCGCAGCCGTGCAACATATCTTTATCCCACTTAATTCCTTACCGCATTCGATACATCGTTCTGCCGAAGCTCTTCTAGACTGCGGAGCTTGTGTCTGATTAGCAGCTCTCTAACTTTGTCGGTTGTATCATGGGGGCTCTGCATATTCATTCTTACAGTGCCTTTTCTAGATTAGCATCAGGTTCGCCTTCAACAACGCCTAAAGAGTCGATGTTTAAATTGTGGGTAGTGCGTCTCTAGGCATTGTGTGCTATAGGGCGTACGTAAATTTATCACAGGGTATGGGGGAGGGTTCTAAGTGTCTCGCACAATGAAGAGGTAATTCGGTCCGTTGATCCTAAACCAGAGGGTGATAATTACTAAAAAAATTTTTACCGTGTCATGATCTATGCCGCGGGCTCCGGAGGCCGCGAAACGATCCGTGAGTATGGGATCGACTTCAGATGCATAAGTCCTTCGATCTAAAGAAGTTGCAGTTATTACCTCGAACTTGTTATTCGTCACTAGTCGCTGCCTTTCAAGTCTACGCAAGCAAGTCTCAGCGCATATCCGGCTACTCGATGCTAAAGAAGTCGTGCGGCCACACCTCATCTGCCGACGGACGGTAATGCGGCACTGCTGCAGTTTCCGTCGTTGCTCAAGGAAGATGACAAAAAATTCAAGTTAATACCCAAGAGGAAGGTGCAACCGAATCAAAGATTGCGGCTGGAATGCCGTGCCGTTACATTGTTGCGGTTGAGCGAATGGTATATGTGTACTTATTCTGTCGATCAATCTCTTTGCACTTGCAGACAAATGAGTATAGAAAGAGGGCATATATAGGGGCAATAGCCCGAATTCCTCCTTAGTCAATGTGCAAGCGCGTGAAGCTTAGAGCGATAGAAAAGCGCTCAAATTCCCATGAACAAAACGCTTGAAAAGCTAGATTCCCAAGCATTCTATGTGAACTACCTTTTATGCCAGGACTACGGGCGCCTGGGGTCTTTCTTTGAAAACTAGACTCGCCGCTAGCAACCACAAGTAGCAGTAGTTGCATCCACAGGAGAGTCGTCGCCATGATGAGGCAGTACATTAGACCAAAAATCGAGCGATTGCAGCTCTAGGAGCACAATACCTAGGGGCTGCACCACAGGCTACCATCGGTGAACGAGCACGGCGTGGAAACCCATCCTGATGTTGGTTTTCACAAGGATCAAGCCATGGTGTATAGTATGAACAAAAGAGCCTACAATGACAGTCTCCCCTAGTGTGAAAGTTAATAATTGGCCCTTCCTTCCTGCGAATGTTGAAAGCCTACAGAAAATTCTTAATGCCAGTAACTCCAAACGCCTATACGCGCCAGATCTGGCAACAAGTTTTAGCTCGGTACCTCTCGACTGTTACCTCTTCGCGCGTAAGACACCACAAGGAGCGCACCAAAAGTGGTGACCATGGCAACGGAACAAATTTCTGTTCACTACTGCTAGCCCAATACTATCTGCTAGGACAAACACATCGTTACTTTAGCAGGTGAATGGCGCTTTCTCGGTTTTTCTTTGAACAACGCACCTGATTGCTACAGCATCGGGATCAAGTACCCCAGACGAGGCAACTACTTTTTCTCAACGTCAACCGTGAAAAAAGTGGTAACCCCCAGGGCTCACGCAGACTCGAGCTCATCTACTCCATTCCAGTGTATCTACACTCCCAAAACAGGAGATGCTGATGCTCTGCAAAGCATAGCCTAGGATACCAGTATGTAAAAAATAGATATTTCGCAACTTAAAGCCACAGCAAGTGGTCTAAAAACTGCCGCAGAAATAACGAAGCTCCGCCGCACTACTAGCTTCAAAAATTAATCTATGTTATCAACGCCTCGCACCACAGGTCACATCAAGGGGCCCGCCCTATACAAACGAACTGAATAAGCCACTTTTTTTGGTAATTTACGCCATTTTTTCTGCCGTCAGTACTAAATTGTTGGCGATCTTAAAACTTTACGGACGTTTGAACGTCACAATTTGAGTGAAATTAATCACGATAAGTACAAAAGCACTCTTTTTATAACATAAAAGCGACTGGATCTCTCATAACATTCAAAGAAGTCGCTCAAGGAGCTTTTTGCAGCAATACACTGTTTTTTTCATCCGAGCTCCTAAACATCACAATCAAGCATTTTTTTTTCAATGTCTCCGAATCGCACGGGTTCTCAGCGCATAACGCACGTGGGTTCCAGATTTAAAGCGTAACCTCTATAACAATGAAAGCTTCAATAGAACGAGATAGCAACAATGAAAACACTGGCCAAAAGCTGAATTTCATCAGAAAAAACCTTGGGAGCACCTTACTACAAAAGTCGCTCTTCGCTGATAGTGGTTACATCGGCCAACTAACATGAAAATATCTCTTGCGTTAATGCTACGCTCCTGCTGAAAAATCATTTACTCTGCTATAACTTTACATTACATTAAAAATGGTGTCGTAACAAAAAACAACACATTAACCATTAACACAGCCCAGTTGTGATTGTTGAACTGCCTTCGCAATACGAAGCAGATTCTTGCACGTCTTATCACACGATTACGAAATAAATCCAATATTGTGCCACTAAGCATCGAAATACACTACCCAGAACAAAATTTAAAAAAAAGCTTACAGAAAGAAGTGAGGCATTCTTCGCTGGGAGTGATGCGTCCAACATCATCTAATAAAACAAATGAATGAAACCTTTTGAATTCGGACTTTCGACGTACTAGCTCTTCAAATGCTAAAAAACAGACTAATTAAATAGTCCGTAGAACAAAAAAACCATTTCCAGTAATAACACAATTTGTTACGCTGGGTAAATATAAAGTGTGCCAGTGCTACATAAGCTAGCACAATCTTTCCATATAAGACAAGTCGGAAAAGGCGAAAAAAAACAGAAATATACGGTAAGGATAGGTTATCATGCAAAATTCTGCACCCTGCATAAGAAAATAAGGCACCACGGGGGACGGTCCATGAACAAAAGCATGCACAATGCATGAAAGATGTATCAGTAAACACAAAATGACAATGCTCAAGCCGCTATGATATATCCCGCCGCATCAAAGTAAATAATTTCCATCCACGCGGGCACTTGTAGAAGATGGAGCACATTTTGAAACGTCAGTTAACCCGCCAGCGCAGCAGCAGGGATTTCTCAGATTTACACAATAAGTATTTGCTCAAAAAATACCATCCCAGAGAACTCACTTAAGCGTGACGCTGAACAAGAGAAGATCATTGGCAACGTCTATCAGGTATGCCACACATATACAAATATATGCAAAAGCATTATCATAATCGCGTTACTTGAAGGCCTTGAAAGATCGCTATCAGGAAGCAAGATACTACCAAGCAACTAACTCAAGCTAAAAAGACGATTTTATACTTAACCGATTACTGACCAGAAATCGTGCCTTTTTGGTACAGAAAAAATTTCACATAAAAGCTTGAGGATGCAATTGCCAATGCAGCCATCAATAACGCGACACCTCAAAAAAGGTAGGTCTTCCATCTAGAAAGAAGTGTAGCAGGTAGCAACAACCCAAAAAGGCATAATCGGCAATACGAACAAACTAGCAAAGGCGGTAACAACCACCACCCAAGGGTGCCAAGGCAAGCTGGTATGATATAGCAAAGCCCAGTGTCAATGGTGGCAACGACTATTAGAATAAAAATTCAAGAAACAAAATCTAATCTACGGCGATGCAACAGCAGGAAGACACCTAGTCTTAGTTATATTACTCTTTGAACTATTAATGGCGATATCAAACACACAAGATTCCATATAAATCGAATGTTCTAAGGCAAGCCACTTTAGCATGCCAACCAATGAGTGGCTCCCTCCTGCTATGATCTACCTAATATAGACATAACACTCTCACTCCCACTAGCACATATATAGATATATATATCTAGATCACTTTAGGAATCAAAAAGAAGCAAACAGCTCGAGTGGCCTATGCAAGACCCTTCTACGTGTTGCAACACCCCAGCAATTATGCAATCCAGCCCAGCCCGCAAATTATAGGTAGGAAGAAACGAAAACAAAGAACAAGGGACACATTTTCTGCGGAGCGACCTCACTGCAAGGACTGTAAATTCAGGATGAACTATAGGTTGGAGCGTACGTACATATCACAGGAACCTATTTTCTTCTCAAATACCCCTTAATATGAACGACATTACGCACCAGAAATCTTTGTAGTAAAAGATAAAAATTGGAACAGAACCAGAGAATTATAATGAGACAGCATTCATTAACATTAAAATACACACACAAACTTCGCTAAAAATTGCAACTCTCATGAAGAGGAGGAACACATTCATTTAAGCAACAGCAACCCAAGTGAAATGAACGCATGAAAGTAACTACTACATCACTGTGCTTAACCAACAGCACAAAATGTTTGCTAATTCAACCCAACAACAAAGCGGACAAAAATGTCCATCCTTTAAACTTTATGCTGTGCTTTGCAAACCTAGGCGAGGATAACTACACCCGAAAGATGGTGTCATATATACCTAGATTGAGACACACACGAACAGACACGCACAAGCAAATAAATCGCCAAAAAGAAGGCATATAGACATGTAATAATATAGGCAGCAAAACAACTCAAAGCAAAAAACACACACATCCTCATAAAAGTGCCACGTTATACTACTAACCTTCGTACCATCGTTTACCCTGAACCAGTAAACAAGCACCACAAAATATCAAAAATTAGATCTAGATAAACTTGGAGTAACATGGCAAATGCTTAATGCCCTTTATACGCATAATATGTATTGAGCAGCTACTATACTAGGTTGAGGATAGAGATAAAGCTATACAATGAAAGAAACGATTCAACAAAAGTTGCCTTCCTCTCAAAAAAAGCAACACGCACTGAATGCCACTTGAAAAGCGAGGTAAACCATACACACTGCATCTCATATCCCCTCTCAAAACACACAAAAATAACATAAACACACACACGACATCCACTTGCAAATCGGAACAGCAAAAACAGCCCCCATCAATCTTCAAGATAATATCACTAAAAAAAGCTCAGCTCGGCGAGGATATACCAAGAAGATAAACAGAGTTTTTCTCATACCAGAAGATGTAAAGCCATTATCTCCTCAAAAAAACAATCGCACTTCGTGTATACTCTCAATTCATCTTCAAAATCAAGGGAGAATCTCTACATGAAAAAGCAATTCACCGAAAGATTACCTTGTGTGTATGTATATACTACACAGCAAAAGGAGCTCTGCCGGCAGTATATTTGTGTGCATCAAACCTACCGGAACATGCAAGAAGAAGCAAGCAGATGTTGAAGAATAAAATCAGCAAAAACCCGAAAAATATAGAAAAAAAAATTTACACACAACACACTAGCACACCTTGAAAAATCACAAAGTTTCTAATCTTCCAATCACAATTCTGCAGAGTCAACACAAAAAAAACATACTATGAAAATCCGGTTTGTATGCAGAGACTTCTCAGCCATTCACGCACACAGAGAAGCATTCGCATGAATTTCACGCAAAAACTCTTTCTCTGGTGGGAATGAGGCCTTTCAAAAAGAAGGGTAACAGAAAAGGCAGCAAAAACTTTCAGACTTTGCGCAGAAGGTGTAAGAGCTCAAAGAAAACAAAGGTTTCTTTTTGGAGGGAGAATCTCTCAAAAAACGTTAGATTGATAAGAAGTAGAAAGAGAAGGGCACACACAAATAGTAACAAACAGAAATAAAAGCACATACTCCACACACACAATTTATCTCGTATAAATGGTATACCTTCCCAATAGAGAGGATATATATACATCCATTTGTGTATATTGATACCCTTCCTAATTATGCACATGGTAGGCCAGATCTTATTCGACATACTGTACAAAGTAATGCTGACACATACAGACAAGAAAAAAGGCTCTAGCACAAAAAGAGATACGCACCTAGATACAGCCACTAAGACACACACAAGCAGATATACACAGGTATACAGCCACAAACTCACGGATATAATCACACACAAAAATCACACACAAACAGACGCAAAAAGATACACAATCACACAGACACACACACGCGCCCACTCGCAGGCAATAACATACACATAGTTGTAGATTCCGCACTTCATTGAATAAAAAATCAGCTAATTGATATGGTCCAGCTACAGCCCCAAACGAAATCCAGTGCTAATGCAGAAGCAGTGCCCTAGCTCCAGTACCCCAAGCTGAAGGAAAGAAAGAGTTGATAGTTGCTCAGCGAAGTCAAAGGCACACACACTCTTCAAAGCAGACGCTGTACACACGTTTTTCAAAGAAGATGCAGCACATACACATAGATATGCAGAGATTGAGAGAGAAAGATAGAGGTATAGAGATAAAGCTAGAGAGCCAGAAAGAGAGATTTGGAGATGGAGATTGAGGGCAAAACAGACTCAAATAGAGAGAATAACCGAGGTTCAGCGAGAAACAGAGAGAAATATAAATACAAAGCAGCATAAAAAGCCAAAGCAATGTAGCTTACTCCCAAAAAAGTACCAATCTTAAACCCAAAAAGGAGGATATCTACCAAAACAAAAAATCATCAGATGAAATGGAAAAACTCCTTTCTCAGAAACATCAAAAACACGTCACAAAACATTGCAAAACATCAAAAACACTCACAATTCTTGTGTATCTCACTTTATCTCCAACGGATCCACCCAATGCTCATTTAAAAGGAGCTGATTCCCCCGCCATGTTCTGACGGCGGACAGTGTTTGACAACTGAATCATCCTTGAGCCACCTCTGTAGTTTACATATCACGAAGAGTATAGGACATCGAAAAAAACACTAGAGTACGTGTAGTAAACATGAGTTAAGCCACGTGCAAGCCTCATTTCCTAGTCGTTTGCGGTGTAGTTCAATTCAAGAAAAAAAAAACACACACAGGCAAAGAGAAAAAGCTGCCAAAATTATGCAAACTTTACATGAAGAATTGGGATATTCTAAAGTCAGGCTTTTTCATCTTAATCTTTATCTTCTTTATTTTCATCTTCTTCACAACCTTCATCTTCACCTTCCTTCTTCTTCATCTCCTCTTCAAGTAAACACACACACACACACACAATCTACAGAGAAATATGCTTTCACACACTTACAAATGCCCCAAATTTTCAGAAACATAAGGACTGGTAAAACTCGCAGCTGAAATCCTTTGCCTTGAAAACCTGAGAGTAAAGCAGTAAATTTTCATGCTTAAATAAGGCGTGTGTGCGGAAAGCTAGAATCATAGCACACGGAAAATGGTAGCAGCACAAGAGTCTCACATCATAAATGAGGCGTTATATATTATAAGAGTAGCTAGACATACACATAAGATGAGCACAATACATACACAAGCACACAATCTCAGCATCAAACATGCAACACGAAAACAACAAAAACAGCACACCCACAAGCACCCACACACAGACACACTAACAGGCAACCACAATTACCCACACCCACCCACAAGCACACACATGCACACAAACGGACACACACGCATCCACACACGCATCCACACACGCATCCACACACAAAACCCGCACAAGTAACAACCTTTGCATTAAACTAGCACATTTTAAGCCCCAAAAAATCCCAAAATATATGCACACGCATTGCTACACTGCCCTCAATCACACACCTTCCTCTTGAAGCCAAGGCAATATTGTGAGGCTCAGTTGACATATCGATCTCTTTCTTTCCTGCCTGTGGGAACCACCTTCTCGGGAATAATCTAATGAGGTAAAACGTAGGAATAATCCCAAGGGCAAACGCCACGCTGATCAGCCACTGATACGGTGTTAAACCCTGAAGAAAAGCGTAGTAAAACACCGTCTTCACCGTTGAAAGCCAATTAGTAGGCTGTGTGTGTGTGTTAAATCGCTCCTGCTACAATAAAAAAGGAATCAGCGCTGGTGCCACACACACACAAACTACACAAAACAGTGATCTTCCGCTACTTCAACAGAGCAAAAGCCACGATATCTATGCACACATACACACGCATCTTAGAGAATGCTCATGAATCTTATCAAAACGCCACTAAATTACTAGAATCTTACAAAAACATAGAAATAGTAGAAAAAAACAAGAGAAAAACATATGAAGAGGAAAAAACGAAGGCATTTAAAGGCCTTTAAATCAGCAAAACCACATCAAAAGACGGAAAAAAATGGGTGCAAATCATAAAAAAAATTTCTGCAATTAGATAAGCAAATTTGACACACGACAGATACAGGCAAGTCTAAACACACACACAAACGCTTAGGCAACAAACATAGGTATAGACGAGTGTAATCAACAGAGAAAGGGGTATAGACAACAGTACACACAGATATAGAAAACGCTTGCACACACACACAGGTATACCGAACATCTAGAGGGAATACTCAGCACACACATACATACGACATACAAGGATAAACACAGCACACACCAACACAATACACAAGCACACCAACACACAAGCACCCCCCCCTACACACACACAAACCAAAAAATACACAAACACCCCCTCCCCCCCCACACACACACACACACACACACATACCCCTCACCTCTGGATGACAGGCCATCACCACACTGCCAAATTCCACTATCAAAGCTTGCAGCACAGTAATCAAGACAAACACACCAATCCACAGAGGATTTGCTAGCAAACTCTCAAAGATATTCGCATTTTTTCCGAGTCTTCTAGCAGCAAAGAGGTTGACTATTTGCATCAAAACGAAGGTGTTGAAGACGATGGTGAAGTGACGACTGGCGCCGACATCGTATATCCAGCCGCTCTGATAGTCTTCTGATGGGCTGAAAGCAAAGTACTGCCTTCCGCTTCGAATGAAGGAGCCAGTACAGTTGAGTAGACACACCGTCATATCCTGGCAATCTGTGGGGGGGTGAAGATGGGCAAAGAGAGAGAATGGAGTAAACTTTACGGGTGGGGGTGGAAGATAGAGTGTGAGGAGACTGAGTGGGGGGAGGGTAAGAGACGAGGAG
>JADHZB010001368.1:108536-130322 GCA_015657535.1 Nephromyces sp. MM_2019 | reverse complement strand
GTGGCGCACCTGTTACTGTATGTCTTGACATTTCGTCTACACCAACAATCAAAACAAAAACTTCACACACACAGCATTATCGCAAGCACAGCCTATACTGCTGCCTCTTATATCGTGTTTGCGTGAAAAAGATAATCCTTAATATCCGTGAATGCTGTTAACCACTACGCACGCAAGCGCACACACGCATATCGATAAATTGCATACACACATCTTCATAAATTACATTCATATGAAACTACATATATACATATCTTCACTAAATTAAACACGCACACAAATACACACACAAGCGATAAAAATTATTGAAAAACCTCCAAATTCGCAGAATCCGTGCTCCACCCTCATCTCAGGAGTTAGAAGACTCCAAGGTTGCTCTGGTATAAAGAGATCACCAGCAAATACCAAGACGAATACCACGATAAGTTGATAAATCCCAAGCCCAATGATGTTTCCAAACATTTCCTACAAAGAAAAAGCCCAGATAAGTGTGTGTGTCTCTGTTTAGTAGTAACCGTGTGGCTATAAACCTTGCCAGATACTTCCAAAAGAAGAATATTGGCTTCTATAAGATTCTTAAAAAAAACACACAAACATCCACACACATCCACGTAAACACCCACACACATCCACACATCCACACACATCCACGTATACACCCACACATACACACACCACAAGATCTAACGTATATCTCATCTGCATGAACTAACCAAAAGCTCGCTTTCACATAGTCGACATTCATGGGACTGCAAAGACAACAAAAAAGACTATGCACGGCTCCCAATGAGCATCCACAAAAACCAAAGAACTGACGCACACACACAACTTACGCCAGAAACGAGATATTCGTCTCTTTTGTGAGGCTTCTGCTTCAACAAGTCTTGAGAAGGAGGCTCAGTGGCTAAGGCTAACGAAGCTAACGAGTCCATGATGAGGTTAACCCACAGCAGCTGCACTGCTGTGAAGGGGGGCTGCCTAATGATTGTAACTGAAAGAGTAGACCGCAAGAACAGAAGCAAGAGAGTAAGGGATTCTTCCTAGAGTCTCTCAAACGTTAACATACAAGTACAAACACAAGAGGAAACTTAACTTAGTAAAGTGTAAAAGTTCAGATGCATATACTTCAGTGATGCTCAAGGCAATAATCTCAGCAGCACACAAGTAGTGAAGCTCAGTAACAGCGTCTTTCAAAGAGATAAAATCTCCTTGAAAAGAAAGACTAAACAGGTAACAAAAAGTTGCAAAAGAAAGCAGATTGAGTGTACCATACACCCAAATCAAGAAGATGTAGAAATATGAGGAAGGAAACACATAGAACTACAAGATTAGTAAATTAGAGTGTACATACACGCCTTTCTTGAAAGGACACTTGTCCAGGTACACGCTAGAAAGCATTTGTAGTAAATACTAACTCTACTCAGCGCACTGAATCCTTTCAATAAAACACTCATTCCCATTGGCAGATTCAACTAAACAAGCACACCACTCCAAATGATCTGAATGCACACACGCTAGAAGTAGTGTCTGCGATTGGTATGAGGTACAGAACACGCAGATACACCCTTGAAGATTAGGGGAAACTTACCACATAAAATGCTTGACAGAACGGCTACCAAATTGACGGTAAGTTGAAACTGCAAGAATCTTCGAATGTTGGAGAAAATATTTCTACCCCACATTACAGCCTGAAAACGCCATACCAGAAAACAGTGGTTTAGCACTATAAAACACAAAAGAAACGCTAGAAAATCATCTTCAGACAGACTAAAAGCTGAAAATGAAGGTTTTTTATCATCTTCAAGCAGATTAACAAGTGAAGATGACGTGTGTTCATCATATTCAGTTAAAAAGAAAATCACAGCACACAACCACCCAAGAAACGAAGAATATCTTATGAGAAATCTTAGTAAAGGTTTGCTTTAGTAACTACCACTATAAACTGATGTTATCAACAGAAAAAGAGGCAGCACAAAGCATCAATGAGAGCTATAAGTACTCGGCTATAACGCACACATATACACACCAAAACTTGACTAATCTCACTGAAACATGCCCAAGCACAGACTAAAGTATCATCGCATGAAGCTATTGAAAGAAGATCAGCTTGAATTCATCTCCACGCACATATTATTACAACGTTTAAGACTCTCCCTCACACACCAACATAGCCTTTGTAAAATCTTCCCCATGCACACACTATAACGGATTTAGGAAACTCTATCCGCCACGCACACCCGCATGGCTTTAGTAGCTTCCTCCCCACACACACATACACTAGCAAAAAATTTTATTAAACCCCTCCAAACAGGCACTAACATACAGTTTTAGTAAACCCCCTCACACATTCGCAGTTTTATTAACCTCTCCCACAAAGCAAAAACACTAATACTCTTAACCTGCTACATCCAACCCCCTCACACATACACTCACTGTAACAATTAAACCCCCCTCCCCAACTACCTTCGCAAACACACATAGTCACCAGCAAACTCCCCACACACACATTGTAACAACTAAACCCTTCCCTACACACACAGTTACAACCAACCCTCCCCCCCCTCCACAAACACAAATACGAACCTTCACTATACTCTCAAAGTTATCGTCCAATAGCACTATATCAGCGGCTTGCTTTGCTACCTCCTTCCCTGTAATTCCCATAGCAAATCCAACATCTGCCTTCTTCAACGCCGGCGCATCATTCGTACCGTCACCCGTTACAGCTACAACTGCTCCTTCATTACGAAGACCGACGATAAGCGCATACTTATCAGAGGGTCGAGAACGAGCTAAAACTTCCAGCCTGGGGAGGGGAAAGACACACACACACACACACACGTGTACACATAGAGAGAGAAGCACAGGACAACGCACAGAGAGAAACACACACCACACCAACCACAGAAAGAAGCACAACACACCAACCCACAGAGCAATGCCTAAAAACCCCCAAATCCATCCCCACACCTATCCCCACCTCTCACCCCACACACAACAAATCTGCTCCCTCCATTTTTCCACTACCTGGAAGATATGCTACGAAACTCTTCAGGATCGCCCAAAACATCTACTCTCACAGGCTTTCCTCCAGAAACCACATCCTCCTGGATAATAGGGCAATCACACATTTGCGTTTTGCACAGGCTACACACAACTCCACCTACTTTAGCAGTAAAGTCAGGGCCTAGCATAGCTAATCCATTAGCTTCAGGATGATAGATGTTACACTTTATTGCAATCTGAGAGGCAGTCTCTAGGTTATCTCCAGTAATCATACGAACTTTAATACCAGCAGCTTGGCAGCTCTTTATAGATTGCGGAACAGCTGCTCTTACTGGGTCACTGCAATGGGGGTACAGAGAAAAAGGGGATGTGAGCAGGGCGCGTGTTTGTGGGGGGTGTGGTGGTGCGTGTGTGTTGGAGTGTGCCTAAGAGCAATGTATGTTTTCGTGTGCTGCTGGGAGTCTGCGTGTGTGTATGCATTCGTATGTGTTCATGGTTGTGTTTGCGTGTGCTCATTGGTGCGTGTTGGTGCAAGTTTTCATGTACCTGGGTTAGCGTATGTATTCGTGTGTGTGTTGGTGTACGCCTGGGTATGTGCGTATCTGGGTAGTGCAACAGGCTAAGCTAGGAGAAGTCAGAGCTAAGCTATCATTTCAGAGGGTGGAAGATACCAGAAAAACATCACGTTTACAGCAAGACAGCAAAAACTGCTCAAAGCATGCAAAAGGGGGGGGTCTGTGGCACACACACAAAGGAAGAATCTCAACACATTCAGAGCAAACCTCTACCATACATATCTACCTGATTCCAACAATCGCTAGACAGGTCAAACCCATCTCCATTTTGTATACCCCCAAATCCTCATAGAATTCCTGCCAATTTGGCTCCAATACGGGGTCAATATCCTTGTATGCTATGCATAAAGTTCGCAAGGCTTTGCTGGCAAGCTGATTGATAACATACTTCTCGATTCGGGCTTTCTCAACATCATCAATTCTACGAAGCATCAAACGCACACACAAAAATTCCGTTAAAAACAAGCCAAGAAGACAGAGTGCAGGTAATGTTAGGGATAAAAAAGATATGGGTATACCGAGTCATACACACACACACACACAGTGAACTGAATGGTGGAAGTTTCGTTCCGGTTTCTTCTTTTTTCATGTTGTAAATGTCATTAAGAGAGAAAAGAAAGAGAGCACACTGAGGAAAGAGAAAGACAAGTGAGAGAAGGGAGAAAGAATAAAGAATGAGAAGAAAGAACAACCAACAGAGAGAAGAGTGATATAAAAGAGACAACAGAGTAGACTCAGCGATAGAGCACATATTTTTATCAGAGTTTATATAAACACATAGATCAGGAGAAGACGAACAAACACACATATATAAACCGAAATAAAACCGAAAAGGACACACAAGAAAACCCTCTGTATCATACTCTTATTCCATACAAAACTCAAGTTCGAAAGAGGTTGAAAACTCCCAAAAAACTGATAAACTCAACACACCACGTTCATAAGTTCTGAAATCCTACTCCTTTCTTGACATATGCAAGAAAAAAGAGCAGCTCTCCCACATGCGCCTTCTCAGCAGATATATATACGCCTAATGGAAGAAGTACTTACGTCTTCATAAAACCCTTAGAATCAATCCTCATATTGCACAGTGTAAGAAGCTTTTCGCTTGCACCTTTAACGAATATTCGATACTTTTCTGATGTTCCAGCTGAACTAGCAGGAAGCTTTATAACAGTTGTCATCATCTTTCTTTCGCTGCTGAAAGGCTCTCTGTGTATTACCTGAGAGATATATGAGTAGAGATGGATGAGTATGTTATCAATCTTTGCAAAAGAACTCTATACACACACATGCACACACACACCAGAGTAATTTGTATACTCACGGGAGAAGAGTGGTATGAAGACGAGAGAAAATTTTTTGTATGCACATGAACAGGTCTGTATGCACACGAGCAGATCGTTACGCACACAAATGGTAAGATTGGCACACACATAGGTAAGCATGCATATGAGCAGACCTGCATACAAATGAAAAGACTTTCATGCACGCACACGAGCAAATATGCATGCACAAGACCACGATCACACATACGATCCCAACTGCACACAAGACCACAACCACATACATGACCCCCATTGCACATATACATGCCACTATCCATAAAAGTCACAAAGCTAAGGCAAAAATCTTCCTCAAACACTAGCATCCCATAAAAGTTTGCTTCCTTTCCCTGCATTTTCTACAAAAATCCTCTACAGCACACAAATTTTCTACAAAAAACCCCTTTTTTGGCGCAGATTTCTCGATTTTTCATCTTCAAAAATCAAACTAATCTTCATAGTTTCCTATGTTTAACCAAAGGATGCGAGATCTCTATAGCAAAAAAATTACCAAGACAAACAGCCTCCTACAACACACAAATATAGCCCAAAAAACCCTCAAAAAACTTGTAACACACCATTTCAGAGGCGCCCTTTGTGTCTCGAATACTCTTGTAATCGAAATTCAATCTTTCACAGAGCAGCAGCAACGCACAGTCAGTCGAAGAGCCTACTCTAATGAGTTCATCTGGTAAGCTCTTCGCTCCTTTAGCAACTGCTCGAGGCTTCCTCTCTAAGTATGCCAAGTTGTTGATTGCAATTCCATCAATGAAGATCTGAGGAGGGTGTGTGTAGAAAAAGAAAGTTTTCTAAAGCTCACTGGCGGGTGCAGTTGTATATACATCCAGAGGCATATATAAGCAAGAAACAAACCAGTAGCATCGTGAAATGATCGGAAAAATAATACACGCCATGAGCAAAGCAATGAATGGTGAGAAATTGGTGAAAGTGAGAAAGCATAGAGCAACAGACCAAAAAGTGAAGTTGATGGGTAGGAGCGAATAGATTAACACACTGAAGGGCACGACTGAAAGGAATAATTCCCATCAACACTCTGAAGATTTATGTATATCTTCTGACAAGCTCTATTCATCGTGAGTAGCCCTATCACTATGCATAGCTATAGTTAACACACATATAGATGCCCTACGCCATCAGAGAAAGTATAAGCTTTCACAAAGTTATCACCAAGAAGCAAAAGGAGGGAAAGGAATATGATTCCTACAGTCACAGAAAAGTTAAAAATCGAGAGAAACTGAAACACAAACACACATTGGAGAAGACCATATTACCAACACACTGCTAGACACCACGAGCAGGTCTACATCTGAAGCTTTCAGACGTCAAAATAAGCGGCTTCACAACCAGCACACTCGACTCACTCACAACACACGCACTGCTATCTAACCTGCATTGGGGCAGGAGGAAGAGGAGGAAGATTCCCACAATCATTGTCAAGATCAATCTCCAAGCGACTTCCATTCCAGAACGCCTGCACACTCATCTTATTCTCCGTCAAAGTCCCTGTCTTATCACTGCAAATCTCATTAGCTCCACCCATTATCTCACAAGCTGCCAGCCTGCGAACGTAGTTCTGATCCTTCAACATACGGCCGATGCTATAGGCTAGAGAGAGAGTAACGGCTAAAGGCAGGCCTTCAGGAACTGCTACAACTACTACGGTGATCTGAAGAAAGTTTCGGGAAGAGATTGATGTGTGTGTGGGAGCATTCGTCAGTTTGTGTGGGTGAGTGAGTGTTTAGGTGAGTGTGTTTGGGTTAGCGTGTGTTTGGGTGAGTGAATGTGCGTTAGAGTATGTGTTCGTGTTTGCGTGTGTGGGTGTAAGTGCGTTTGCGTGAGTGTGTGGGTAAGTTCGTGTGTGTGTATGTGTTCGTGCTTGCGTGTGCGGGTGCCTTTATATATGTAATGAGTGTGTCTTTGTGTTTTTATTTGCGCGTTTTTCCTTGTATGTGCCTGCGAGCCTAGCCGTGTGCTTGTGTTTACTCCAGTGTGCGTGTGTATGTGTGCGGATGTGCGGGAAGCATCCATGAAGCAGCGCTGGAAACTCAAAGGGAATCTCCAAGAAGATGAGTGTGTGGGTGAAAAAAACAGCAAACGCTAGCAGATTCAATTTAGAAAAGGCAGAGCATAGAATAGAGCTGAAACATAGAACAAGAAAAGAAGATCACACAGAAACAGCCGCAATTCAACAAGCACACTAATTTTAGCCATCAATTAACACACAACTATAAGTACGCACACTACATACCGAAACACATGTAAAACACAGGGTTCAGAAAACTCATATTCTCATCAAAAATTTATGTAGTGGAAAGGAATATCAGCATAAGAAGACACACTAGTAGCTCGCAAGGAAAGACTTGTCGCTTTAAAAACATTCTCCACTGACATACACGCAAACACACACATGATATCTAAAAACACACACACATACTCACATTATATATAAACACACACACACATACTCACATTATATATAAACGCACATACATATACTTGTATTATATATAAACGCACACACACATACAGTTCCTTACCGCGATGATAACATAATCAAACATAGTACGTGTAACTTCCACCGCAGGAACCTGTAGACTATCGTCTATAAACCACATTATCCAGTATCTACAAAGAGAACATAGAAGGGCAAAGCTCGCATCAAATTACACATACACACAGACACACACATGCACACATACACACACATACTTGAGAGGTGTATACAATAAAAGGAGTAATTTTTTATCGGTGAGTCCCCAACCGAGAGAATACACAATAAAAGACTTAAAAACACAAAAAAAACCGACCCATCCACCCGATCAAACTCACACAGATACACACATAGGCACAAACACACACACATAGACGCACGGATAGGTATCGACACACAAAGATCCACACACTAACCCACAAAGACAAAGCAAACACCTACCCCCCCTACCCACTCACTCAACAAAAAGAATAACAAAGCAGACAGCAGCTGAAATTAAGCCCGCTTTTCCGATATCGTGGGCCAAGGCGTTCAACTTGTTCTGAAGAGGAGTTTGCTCAGTTCCAGCAGTCATCATCTTCGTATAGAGAGTCCCTATAACGGAATTCACGCCCACGGCAAGAATTATAGCCTTCCCACTACCTGAAGATATAGTCGAACCCGATAGAAGTAGTGGTGAACACACCTGCCTGTGTGAGGTCGCTGGGGTTTCTAGGGCTTCAATCTCCTCAACACACCCTTCAAAGACCCTCTTCTTGATCTTATTCGGCTCGCCTGTAAGACTAGACTCATCGCTTCGAAGAGAATGACATTCAAATACTATCGCATCAGCAGGAACTTCATCTCCTCCTTCAAAGGTTATCACATCGCCCACTACAATATCAAAGCCATAAATCTCCCTCTGCTTGCCTTCGCGTATAACTGAAAACTTCTTATTATCCTGTACCTTGTTAAGCTTTTCAAACTGCCTCTCTTTAGCAAGATCATTTCCTGCTGTGACGAGGGCAACAATAATGACAGCTAGCCAAATAGCAAATCCTTCTATCCATTCTGAAGGGAAAAAGGCGGTGAGAGAGGGGGGTATATATGTTGATGTGTGATTGCAGGTCTGTTGTGTGTTTTTTCCTGTGTGCAGATCGGTTCTGTGCTTGTGTTGTATTTTTTGATGTGCGGAAGCAGATGTGTTGCGCGTTTTTTCCTGTGCGTGGATATTTTCTGCGCTTGTGTGTATGTGTGTTATATTTCTTTCTCTTAAAGAGTGTGTGCCGCATTTTTTTCTCTGTGCCTGGGCGTTTAAGGTTTCTCTGCCTGTGTGTGTGGCTGCCCATTTATAGATGTGTAGAATATCATTCGAACTATAGAGATGAAGGAGGGAAAATAATAACAAAGGTACTTTAAGAAGATAAGATTGACTTCTCTGCAAAGTAGGGAGTAAAGACACCCCTACTAATCAGCATTGTAGGATACCAGTAGATTAACACACATTGATCGAGCAGCATTTACAATGAGCGCATTGTATAGCACACCCATTCATAAGAGATCTATATAGAGACTTACACACATTGTAATTAATGTCGAAAACGGATAGCAAACACCTCCACCTCTAACTGTAGTGCACAACCCTATCAGGCTTTACCTCCAAATCTGCAATCTACACACTCCGAATCGCCTTAATAGAGGGTATATGCTCATTAAAGTAACACATAGCGAGCAAGCAGAGAAGAACACCATCTTCAGAAAAGCGATACTCGCCCTAATACTCTCTCTTCACAATAAATCATGCACAGACGGATCAACACACAACACACAGTGCAACATACGACACCCGGCATACGGTGCAACACGCATCAGAACACACAACTGATAGTGGACCACATAATGCACAGTACACGGCAAAACGCATAGCATACTGTTCCCGGAACAAGCCAAAGTACACACACATTAACTACAGTGAAATATCACACAAGGGTGGTCAACAAAAACCTCAAATTCCAAAAATTGATAGAATGAAGCTACAATACATACAAAACTAAAACATTCGCACACACATGTGTGTGCACATATTTTCTTACCTACGGATGGATGCTCCCCAAATAAACCTAGAACTAGTGAAATAAGTCCGAATAAAAGTAAAAGACGTAGAAGAAAATCCTTCATGGCATCCCAAATGAGCCGTAGGAAAGCTGTGAACAGGAAAAAAAACTCTATATATAGCCGAATGCAACATAAACTACTAACTAGACAAGCGTACACAACGCACGCGCACACACATGGTAAGCGAGGAACAAGTTGATGAATACACGAAAGTAGAATCAACAGCCCTCTAATTGACGCTATAAAACGAGTCATTGAAGCACCTCATTCAATGCATTAAGCGTAGAAAACTGCCACTTTTTAACTGCATCACTTCAACCAAAGGTTGTCTGATGCAAAGTCTGAACTACAATGGAAAGCTACGCTCATTAGAAATCCATAGACCAGCTAATAGAGACACACACTATCCTCCTATCCCACATACTACCCTGCTCTGACATGCAATATTATGCATACCCTCGCTATTACAACGGCAACAAGCAAACCACCTAAAATAATCAAAATACTAAAAATGGAGCAACCACTTCCTCATCCAAGTTCTAACAATTTTATCCATTTCATGCAAAACCCCAATCTTCACTTACTAATTCTCTTCTTCTGGGGTAAAGAATTCTTTCCAAAGTATTCCCTCCTTCTTATGACATCGGCATCAGACTTGATGCCAGAATTTAAGTCACAATTTAAAGCACTAAAAAAATTTGATATCCCGACATTTTTCAAATAATCAACGTCTTCGTGAGCTGTTCTCGTCAGGTAGAGTTCGACAAAACCAGAGACTTCCTCAGGAGTCATTCCAAACTCTGCCTTGGAAATACGCTCTTCAGGATTGGCGTCCTGGCTACATACTACCATATCCGTCATGGCTTCTGAGATTGAAGCATCCTTATATTCAGACATGCTTAAAAAGGTAGTTAGTTTGAGAAAAAATTTATATAAACTGAATATTACAAGTCTCTCCAGGGATCAAATCCTTTACAAAGGTAACTGCACGCAGAAGGAGAAACAGTAGCACCCTAGAGACAAATAAAAGATTTTTATAAAGGCCATTACCTAAAGTAGATATTAAGCTTCTTTGAGATTAAACTAAAAGAGTTTCATGAAAAATTCAATCTAAGTTCATTTCTTGAAAATGGCAATATCTAGGTGTACAGGGGTACATGTTAATAGTGGTACCTCATCATTCTACGCTGCAATTCACAGGGAAAACCATCGGCTACAACTTGTAATTAATGCTTGAGTGTTATCCCACAGAATACCACTAAATGCAAATTTTTAGACGAAAAAAGAGGAAATTTTCTCCCCAATACGTTGACTGTCGGAAATTTGCAACCTCCGGCGTGAAGAGGGTGATACACTCCAAAGATTTTTTCAATCCTTCTAAGCAAAAACAAAAAATAGTCCAATAGAATTCAAGAGCTTTCTTCTAGTGAAGCCTTAATGCACGCAGTAAGTCTTAACATTTACGCAAGCAAAGCGCGCAAAACTGCCATTTCTTCGCAATTTTCTAAAACTGATTGCTAAGCAACAGGGGCAAAGACAATGAAACAGGGAATACTGCATACACAAAGTCATTCCACCTCAAGTATATAAAAAAAAGGGGATCGTAACACCAAGTTTTCTTGTGATATGCAAGTGGTTGGGAGTAAGGTAGAAACGGTCAATGCTTACGATTGAGCCATGGCGCAAACATCCACAAGCAACCGGAAATCGAAGAGAATCAGCACGCCATTTTAGATAAACAACAAGCAGGGAGATACCCCGCCCGCATTAGCTTAAAGAAACGAGCCAACAAGCCGTTTTAGATAGCGAAAACAAGCTAAACCGAATTAGATAAAAAAAGAGGTAGTGAGATACCACGCATCAAATAAAAACAAAAGCCAACAAGCCGCATTAGATAAAAAAGAGGTAGTGAAATACCCCGAATTAGCTTAAATAACAGAAAGCAAGTCGCTGTATCTCTGCTTTCTAGAGCTATGGCTCAGTGTACGTACATCGATCAAATTTCATAAGTTCTATCAAACGATTAGGTTCAACTGCCATTATCACAGGTATCCTATATGTCACTATATATACTCACCACAGTAGCTCAAACCGAGAAGAAAACCAACCATATGCAAATTCACCTCTATATAAGGACTCCTTGTTCGGTAAGCTGGGTCATCCGTCATCCTTTGAAACATAGCAACGGTGAAGGGACTTGGCATAATTATGCAGTTTGCACTCAAAAATCCTCAAGATGTAAATGAAAGATATTTCGTGTATTGCTCAGCATTTCTATTTATAAATTAACAAAGTAGATCCAAAAATTACTTCGTATAGACGCAGATGTCTCTCTATGTAACATTGACATGGAAAGCGCATCTACAGGCAGTACAGAGACATAAAAACATATTAATTCCAGGCATCCCATTCATTATACCATATGTTCAGCATATATATACATGCATACATAACATATATACACGCAAGGAGTCTGCATATTATCGCCCTTTTGGCAGCCGAATCAGTCGCTCGCAGTAAAAGTGCTCCGCACATTGCCAGTATTTTTTCCTGCAGGTGGTGCAGAGGTGTGATGCTGTTGTGCACTTAGGTACGTTTAATGTTATAACGCCACAAAACGCACGAGGGAGAAACGATCGACATACGGGGCTATGTTACTGGCGGCAACACTATGGCCAAGTTCTTCAGACATATCATAGCGATATGCAAGCCCTCACGGGTGCGGGAATGTAGGGTCGGTGGACCCAGAGCTACATTATCGCACCACGGGAACTCACAGGGGTACAATGTGGTCGCTCACGTGGCTCTGGAATGATACCACAGGGGATGTATGGTTAGAAGGCATCAGGAGTGGACCGTTACTAAGTTGTAGGACTAGAAAATCTATCAACCGCTTGAGAGATTGATGAGGCAAAACTGGTATCAATGAAGATCTGAGAGATGGCTACTGCGAAATTGGTGGCTTAATTTGCTCTTCTATATACGCAGCCTGCTATAAGTTTGGGTACCACAACGGATGGGTGCCACAACGGTCGGGTACAAGACGGTTGATTCACTGTATAAACCCAAGCCCGAGACACTTTGTTGACCTTCCGTGCAATTGCCTGCGGTAATGGCTGCCAGAAATTTGAGGTACCGAAACCTTTTGAAGTGGTAAAGCGGTTGCACCCGTAGCCTTACTCACTGCCTGGATAGGTCCCTGCTGGGTTCTTCCGCTAGACCGGTGGTGGTGCGCTCTTTCGATGAAGTCACTCGGGAAAGTGCTCAACCGGTGAGGTTACTTGACTGTTGGGGGGCCCTGATGAAATCACTGGTTGAGCAAGGTTCTCAACTGATGAAATCACTGGTTGAGCAAGGTTCTCAACTGATGAAATCACTGGTTGAGCAAGGTTCTCAACTGATGAAATCACTGGTCTAACAAAGCGCCGAACGCGAGGTGAAGCACTGAGTGGATGGACTTCTGGCAACTCTGGAATCATAGTACCCCCGCTAATCTTGTACTTGAAATTTCTTGAATGAAAGGCTTGCTAGGGCGAGCTGGGTGAACTAAGTCATCTCGCTGATATCCTAACTAGTTTAGTTCGCAGAGTGCACACGCAAGTATACCACTTTTAGTTCTTTTTATGCTGGATAAAAAATCGTCCTGGTACATTGAACAACGAGCATTGTAACCCACTCAGAGGTGGGGAGCAGAGTTATTATGAAGTTCAAGAGGGTAGAAATCAGCGTCCGGCTTTAGATGTTAGGATCGTGAAAAAGTGAGATCAGCACACTACTGCAGGGCGACTACCCCGTGGCAACTTTGGCAAGTAATGCTTTTAGTGAATTCATATCTCTTTTTATGGGATTGATCTCTTTGATTTTTATACAACCAAGCTAAGCTTTTGGCAGGACTGCGCCAGTTTCGGCCGAGTTGGAGATTTTTGTAGTTAGTGGGCTGTCTTGCATATCCAATGACAATGTGCCAGTTGCGGGTAATAACGTAACTCTCTTCTACTAGTTTGCCTCGATAGCAGGGGAAAAACAACTTTCTTACTAGCTTAGATTGGTAGCTACAGGCAGACAGCTCTCTCGCTAGTTTACATTGATACTTTAAGCATCCTCACCTGAGAAAGTGGTGCAAGCCCACGATTGCTACAAAACATGGTAAGCTGCAGGAGTATGTATAAGCCGCAAAGTCGGCAAGTTAAAAAAAGTATTGCAATGGGTGCCAGGGTACTTGTAATCTGAGTACCGCGTATTTTTGCGTTTTTCTCGCGTGTGCGGATGTCATGGTATTTCCGCGGAATGAAAAGAGTGGCACTCGCCATCAATGACGGTGGTGTACCCATGCGGGTATAGGGGCATTTTTGTTGGTACAACTGAATTCCGCTGAAATCAATTCGAAGCTAGTTATTTCATCGATAAAGTAGCAAGATGAGAGTTAGTGCTAGAACCTAACACTATCACGGAAATCATGCGCGATCTAATGCTTCATTTCCGAGAGAAACATACCCCTTATCATGGACACTGGTTATTGGTAATGTACGAGACGGTGTCTGCTAAATTCTGTGTGATTAAGCCACCACATTGCTCACTGCGATAATCATTTCAACTACAGTTAAGCGGCCGGCCAAAAGTTGCAAAGAAAGCACCTAACGGAATTATCACTGTTTATTAGCAGAACGGGCACTACTAGAGATGAAGAAGCCGGGAAGATGCTACAGCAGAGCGCGAAATCAGGCAGAGAGCTGCCACATCGTCGAATCATGATTAATAAGAAACCACAAAAAGCAAACCTTCGATGGCAGCTTGCTATTATCAAAAATATCACTTATACCTGCTTGAGAGAAACAATGCTAATATTTTAGCGAGGATCCTGTCTATAACCTAATCACTCCCCACGTTGTTATACAACATTTTGCGCTTCAAAATAACCTCGTTGTATGCACAAGCAAGTTCAGTGCGGTGTCGTCGACACGTTTCATTAGGCCCATCTCACCTATATGCACATTTCTTGTTTGATACCCAAGTCAAGCCCCTAGATACTACCCTGTCTCGCACTAGTTTCACCCGCTCAATCTTTGGGCACATCCCGCAATACCCATGTGCGGAAGCCATAACGAGCACCTAAGAACCTGAGTCCGGGAACGTTCATCATCATTTCATCATGCAACTCATAGCCCTCGGTAAAACGCATAGCAAATTTTGTTTCGCTTCCGGGTAGCACTCCCAAAATACCTTTAGTTCGTTGCATAACCAAGTGAGGGCTTGGGAGACTTTTAGAATATTAAAAACACCCACCCCATAATACGAGGAAAAAGGTGGAAGAAGCAGAAAAAGAGAGCAAGAAAACTTGAAGACTATAGCCCAATGCGCTGAAGCGTATAAACCATAGCACTCCAAATGTTGTGATAGCTAAGCGCCGGCACTAAAAGCATAAGCGTTGTCACGCTTGAAAAAGAGTATCACAATGAAGGTACCAAAATATTATTCGCAGAGAAGCTCATTAAACTTAAAAAAAATACGCAATTTTTTAGATTTCAGAAGCGAAAATACTACCTGCAACACGTGGAATTCTAAACAGATGAAGTAAGTTGAAAGTGCAAACAAAGCTCATACCACCTGTGAGGCCTAATATTAAAAAAATAAAATGAAACCAACAGGCGAAACTAGTACGAACTACAAGAGGGTAGTATCTTGGGGCTCAACGTTTAGGAAACGGAGAAGAAATGCTCATATCGTAATGATATTAGCCTATCTTATAATCTGCACAGAGCAAAAGTACATATATCTGCATCGATCCCTCTCAGATTCATTTTTCTTCATAGAAGATTCATGTACTGGTTCTTCAAAAATTTCAAACTGTGTAAATAACAGCTGTGTTGGTTTAACTTTGCCGTCAGTTGATTATTCTCAGTTTTTGAGGAGGAATTTCAAAATGAACCCACTCTTTTTCAAACATTCTTCATTACTTGTCTTTTCTTCAGCTCTAGTGGTGAAATCGGTCTCATGCAGCCTTGAGATTCGTTTTAAGGGAAGCTAGCAGCTCCTCCAAATCTTCAGACAATCTGCTGACCACTGATGTGGCTTGAAATATCTTCTACACAACAAAGATTTGGAAGGGAGTGAAGGGGGCATTTCACGACGAAATAGGTAATAAAAGAATGAAAAACGTCCAAACAAAGGCCATAATCGCCAGACTTGAAGCATTTCGCAAGAAAGGAGTTGGATAAAAATGAAATAGCTCTGTTTTGAACTCAAAGTGATGCACAGAGAGCTGCTGAGTTTACACACGTGAAATAGCCAAAAAGCTCGATTTCACAGCTAGAGCTCAAGAAAAGACAAACAATGGAAAATGTTTGAAAAAGAGTAGATTCATATTAAAATTCCTCCTCAAAAACTGAGAATAAGTGCCACATTCCCTTCCACGTATGGTTAACTTTAGAAACAAAACTCAACAAGGATTTCGTCGAAATTACTTACGTATTTAGTCTTGGTGGCATCCATATATGTTTCAGATTTTGCTTGAATACGGAATATCCACTCCTGCAAAATTGCATAAAAATCAAAATGGCACACATAAAAAAACATGAAACAGCAAAACTCCCACACACACCATTAAAACAGGAATTCAGAGAGGTCTAGCTATTAAATTATTCAATTCGTAGAGGTTTTTTCTCGTAAAAAAGCTAGTCAACCCCAAAATCTGCACTTGCTACAAACGAGTGCCCAAAGAAAAGCCTTTAAGATGAAAAAAAATTTCTTAAAGAAAACGATCCCTACTGCATCGCTGTTCACTCTTTTGTTTATCTACTTCACCTTTGTGGTGTGTGGACTGTTATTGTGTTGTGTGGATCACTTTCGCGGTGTGCGGACTGTTTTTGTGGTGTGTGGATCGCTTTCGTGGTGTGTGCACTGTTTTCGTCTGCGTGGATACTCGTGTCTCTGGATAATTTTCGCGTACGTGGATAGTTTATGTGTGTTTCCTGCAAGACAAAGTGAAGCATCTGACGGCGATAATGAGCTACATGGCAAAACATTTCCATTTATCTCCATAGATTTGCTTCGGCAGGCCCAAAGTTAAAACGGAATCCACTAGTATACTACTCACTAATGCTTTAATTAAAAAGCTTAAAACAATTTGTGCATCTCACTAGTTCAGACAAAAAAAGGGCAGCTTGCTAAATTACCGTAAAGCACACATCCATGAAGACATCATGAAATACTCTTCCTTTTTCATCCATAGAAGCATCGTCCTGCAATCCTATAAGGGTAGTAGCCTTTGTACCACCCATAAGCTCCTGCAGGAAAAATGCTTTTGACTTAAAATAGATCATGTGATTCCACAAAGTGATATGAAACACGCTATAGAGGAAGACGTCGATTTCCTACACTTTCACACAAATAAACCTCGAAAAAATGCGCTATTTAGGCGTGTTTTGAAGCGATATAACACACACTAGAGTATCCACCAATTCACTGCAATTTCACGCAAATAAACCTCGAAAAAACGGGCTATTTCGCCACACTGCACTGTCCGTACTGAGTAAATATTCCAATATGAGACAAAAAGGATACTCAGCGTAGCTATGCAGGTTAGAGGCTCTAAAGCAAAGCCAAACAGCCCGTGTGTTAGGTGTATTCTAACTATAACCCTAAATCATGAGGTGTATCTTCCCAAAAAGGCCTATAAAGCCGCGAATTAAACAAGAAATTCGATGTACTTTATGTACTAGACAAAGGCAAACCCTCTAGATGAAGTACAGTAACGAAATCCTTCCTTGATAGCTTGGGGGGGAGAGAGTTTAAAGGGTAAAACATATGCAGCAAAACACACACACATTGAAAATTCATGGCAGGAAAGCTACTTTAAATTTTCTGCAAATATAAGCCTGCTTATCGCAATAATAAAGTCCTTCCCTTTATTTTTACTCAACTAGCTTTTAACGCTCTGTGCTAATCTCGGTCTAGAACGTAGGGCGACTTTAGCAGTGTGTGTGTGTTGGAAATATTTCTACAAAACTAAAACACATGCAAAGGATTCAATGCCTATCAACAAGTCTTATAACACACACACACACACAAAATGAGCTCTCAAAAACAGAAAAGAGCGTATTGCAATGCTCATATTAACTATAATCAGATTCTAAAAAAACACATAAAAAACGCCTTTCTTTGGTTTCTTGCCACTTTCACAGTATCGAACAAGCTACACACGCTTACCTCCGCCTTATCTCCGATAAAAGAGCACTTCAGAGAACCCGTTGAGTCGACAATATTCATATTTAACATGTACCTGCATAAAGATACACACACACAGTATGGGTTACAGAAAAAGTGACTAAAGCAAAATATTAGGGTTTAGGGTTTAAAGTCTCATCTTCACAAAAAATCACCAAAAAAAACAAAGAGAATCTGAGCAGGAAATGATGCAGTAAAAACTGAAAAACACCAGGAGCATCAATCAGAATGGAAAACAAAAGAATCAGTACACAGATATACAAGAGCAGATGCAGGAAAAAAATATCTAAACGTACGCCCTTACGTATGATTTGGTGCAGTCAAAGACTTTGAGCAGCCAGCACACACCCACACTGTCGAGGTCTCAGCCATATGTTGTTCTATCATTTTCCTCTTGCAATCTGGGCAAGCTCTGCAAACAAACAGTGAAAAATAAAAAGAAATACCGTGAAGATGCAGAAAAAACAGCGAAAATCAAAGAAAAACGCCGTGAAGACGCAGATGAAATATTGTGTGCTCAATCAGTTCCTCTTATCGCGAGCAAAGAGAGCTAAAGGTGCTAGTTTGGATAGCAAACGCCCCAGTTTCATCAAAAAAAAAATGATAAACATAAAAATAAAAGATATCTACACACAAGACTAGACAGATGGATAGAGAGGAGGATTGGCAGACATGCAGATGGACCAGAAGATGAGCCATCAGATATGGGCAAATCAAGGTATAAAGATAAAGTGAAGCATAGGCAGCAAAATGAGCATATACACACACCAACGCAGCCAAATCAACACCTTTCCACACACATATAGCATCAGGAAAACAAAAAAATATCGAAAAATTTTGGCTTTTGAAACACATCACTTACGGCCAGCTGAATTTGTCTTCATTTATTCTCTCAACTGCAGCCCGGCAGTTAAAGACGAGACCTTTTTCTGCGACTATTGACAAAAAATTTCGCTTCTCAATTTCCAGTTTTATAGGCGGAAAAAACACAAACCAGTCAGAGCATTCAAAGAAATTGAAGGAGTAGGAGGAGACGCAGGAGCAGCAAAAACAGCAGAATCATTCGTAGAATAAGGGCAAGAAGAAGAGAAAAAAAGCGGAATCTATGCGAACTCGCAAAGTTATGATGCTAGGCCTAAAGTGAAGCTTCTGCATTAAGCAAAATATCTAGACACGCACGAAAGGGTTACAAACACAAAAGGATGCACAGACAAAGAGATACAAACTAACATACTCACAAATATAGATTAACACACACCAAGAGATTCATATACACAAAATGGTTCACACACAAACGCAGATCCAAACACGTAGATTCGCACACACAAAGGATAATGCAACCATTGCAGTGTATACAGTAGGAAAACTCGCATTTTATTGAGAGTTTAGGCAAGCAGAAGCCAAGCTTACGTAGTAAAGCATCTGCACTTGAGGCCTCCTTCGTAATCTCCTCAATGCTCTTGCATTGGCTGGAGCCTACTGCATCTTTTGAGACAGTAATGCTACAAGGAACAATTCCACTTCCCTCCTACAAAGTGTGTGTATGTGTGCGTGGCATGCACAGCAAAAAGAAAAGCGTTTTTCAAGGCAAAAAACAGGAAAATGTTAACAACGCTGAAGAGCGATTCATAGGAGCGCGTGAGTGTGTTGGTATGTATGCTTACGCGTGTGTGCGTGTACTCGCGTGTGTATGTGTATTTGCGGAAGTAATAAGCAACTATAGTATTGAATATAAAAAGCACTGAAGAAGACACCACAAGCATTATTGAGGGGAAGAGAGTAAATTTAAGAACAACACACACCACAGGTGTTTAGTGTGAACGAACTCATGACGATTGTGATGAGGGAGATGATTCAGATGAAGAAGAAGAAGAAGAAGCTAAATCAGCCAAAGAAGATGATGAAGTAGATGGATTGATGACATATACATGGAGCATACATAAGTCGCTCTTTCAAACTATCTAACCCTCTCAACCGCCACTCTTCTGGTGTATGTACACGCAAATATCTTCTAGTTAGATGTTTTTCGCGGTTCTTTTAAAGCTCTGATATTTAACTAAAACGCGCACAACAAAAGCCGTATAAGCAACGCGGCAGTCAAGCTGCCTGAAAGTCAAATGATGAACTAGCGACACACACATTATCAAAGATGATCAGAGAGAGATATTCAAAAAGCGTAGCAGATCAACACACACACACACACAGCACTTCAAACACCGATAGTGCTTCACATAAATCGCACTGCACACACACAGAAATTCACAAACATAGAGTACCTCACGCACACACAGCATTTCCAAAAAATCATCCAAATTACCGTCTTCCACCAATTTCTCAACATCATCACCCCAGGAATATCATCAGTAGCGACTTCTATACGAGTAGATGATAAGGTATCCAACTTTCTACCCTGCCAATCGCCTATCTTTGCCCCTAATAATCCACACACAAGGAAGCTCTACAAATAAAGAAGCTTGCGACAGTTAGCTGACCAACATACACACACACAGATAGTACTTCACACACCGATATTACTGCACACACACAGTAATTCATATACACAAAAATTCACATATGTGGCATTTCACACACACCGATATTACTGCACACACACAGTAATTCCTATACACAAAAATTCACATATGTGGCATTTCACACACACCGATATTACTACACACACACACAGTAATTCATATACTTCGCACTTCACACACAAATAGTACCTCGCTCAAAAAAATTCATGAACGGTGCAAATTTTGAGGAAAAAGCAAGGAATATGGCATAAAAAGAAGTATTAGCACACACACACACACAATGGCAAGAAATTTCTTGCCTATAGCTGTAAAAAAAAATAAGCACACACAAAATTTCAAAAGAGCCTATACAAGGAGAAAAACAAAACAGACACACACAAAAACGGAGTCAAATAGGGGCATTACACGCAGAGAAAGAAACACATAAAAACGGAGTCAAATATGCGCACAAAATTTATACAAAGTGAGTCAACGGCGGGCATAAGACACACACACATGCTGAGCTAAATTATGGATATAACACACACTGATTTAAGCACGGGCAGAGCGCACACTGAGTCAAACTATGAGCACAACACACACACACACACACACTAAATTAAGCATGCTCATCCAAATACAGACCAACACGAAAAAGCAGACACAAATACGCATGCAAAACAACTCAAAAACAGCCATGCCTCGAAAGTCAGTCAGAAACACACACACACACACATACGGCATAAACCTATACTTTGGGTAATTAAGCTCATTCTTCACCTTTAACTGCAATGATTGGCTGCTTAGCGAGCTCCTGATCAGAAAGCACTGAATGCTTCTCCCCCCACATCGTTAGAGATATAGAGAAACCTGAGCTATCAAGAAGAGTGATATCTCTCTTTTCTGTCTGCTGGCCATTCTGAAAACGCAAGGATTTTCAGACACACACACAAAATAAGGATGATAAGACAGCAGCTGAACAAAGCAGATGGCGGAAAGAGGCGTAGCACACGGTGCTTAAAACAAAGAAATATAATCTCTATAAAGTGGAGAATATCATGCACACTGAGAAAGCCGGTGGTATTCAATATCTAATCAAAATATCATCTTCAGAAAGTGAAGAATATCACACACCACAAAACACATACGAGTAATCGCAAAAGGATGGTAGAAAGTACGAGAAATAGATCGTATCTGCACACACACAGTGAAGAAGCTGTAGAAACTTGTTTAATTACCCGCAACGTTAGCTGCTGAACAATCTTGAAACTGGAGACCACAGCAAGAAGATCGACCATACTCCCGGCCTCCTTATCATTAATAACTTTTATGGGAACGAAATCAAACCTACAAAGAAATTTGAGGAAACTTGCTTGATCCAGAAACAAGAGAACGTAGCACACACACTCGCACACACACACATAAATACAACTCCACACATACCTATATATGTTATTCCAGCACACACACACACACACACATAAATACAACTCCACACATACCTATATATGTTATTCCAGCACACACACACACACACA